>JAVSBS010002873.1:132312-170553 GCA_033124195.1 Coracias cyanogaster
CCTTTCGTTTTTTTGCTCTGCTGAGGAGGGGAAGGAAAGGGGGGGTGATAGAGAGGCTTGGTGGGCACCTGGCGCTCCGCCAAGGTTGACCCACCACAATACTCTATATCAGATGATATGTAGTTAATATATGGTGTATATTATTATATACTGTACATATACTATATCTAATTCCATTATATATATATATTCCATTTAATTAGATATATTCAATTGGATATATATTAGATACTATATCTAATTCTATTATAGTGGTTTAGCTCAAACTCATTTTTATACACTCTGTAAACAATACAGGCAAAGACTGTAATATAAAGTAAAAACATAATGCCTTGGATGTAAATATCATGTAACCTGAGCCCTACAGGTAGTGTCTACTATGGAACTACTATATACCAGCAATCTACTACAAATACCGTGTTGTAGAGCACACATTATAAATAACATATATGCTATATACTGTTTAATAGTCAATATGAAGTTATATATTCTGTAACATCATAGTTGCATTTCATGTAGTATGTGTAACTTTGGCACTATATCTGTACACAACAGAATAGTCTATCTTAGGCTGTACATAATCTCTATTTTGTAATGTTCTGATATGTGCATCATTCCTATATATATATATACATATATGTAAAAAACGTATTGGTGTCATACTATGGAGTAATTATATCATCATACTACATTGCCCATTTGCCTAGTATATGTCCTTAGCTAGATGCATTACATTACATAAGAGATAATACGTAACATAATGAGGTATAATAAATGACATGTAAATCACATATCAAAGTTCACAGTAGAATAAACAAACACATTGCATGTTATGTTGATATACAGTAATTATATAACAGAATGGCAGGGAATGGTTGGGAATGGTGGGAAATGGGAATGGAGGTGGGAGAGTGGCAGAGGATGTTGGGGGGAATGGCAGGTCCTTGTGGCGGGGAACAGCGGGGAATTAAAGGAAGTTGTGGGGCAGAAGCAGGGAACAGAAGCGAAGGGACATGGTGGGAAGGGAGTCTCTTCCTTATGGGTGGCAGGAGACAGCAAGGGGGCTACACTTCCCCCTATCCTCACTCCCCTTCTCTTTTCCTTCCAATAGTATTTTATTTTCTCAATCTTCAAAATCCATCTAAACATTAAGCCCACTTTTCATTGTATGGTTTCTAGATCATTATTTCACTTCTTGGCCTAATAAACAACAACTCTAGGGCTGAATTACATCCCTGGTGGGAGGGCTCTTGTGGCAGGAGTCGTAACCACAGTGGTGGATGTCACTGTTTCTCCCCTGCACACATAATTCCTGCTCCAGAGATCACACCACATTGGTGAACTGATCTCTTCTGATGATGCCAAGACAACCTACGTAGGAGTCTGGAAACCCATTTTGTTTGGACATCCTGTTTATTTTCTCACCTCTGAGAGATGAGCTGCTTGAACACTGAACCAAGTACTTTATTACTAAAGATTTTCATGTTGTTATGATTACTCCATCAGTACTACTCAAGAAATACTTAACAGTACAAAACAAAACACTTACATTTTGGAGAAACTAATTGTCGCCCTTTGCAGAGTCAATAACATGACAGCTCCATCCACCTCGCTGAACAAATTCATGTGCTGATGTAAGTCTCTAGTCCAAGGTTCCTCAGTTCTCCAGTACTGCTGAAAACAATGATTTCATTTAAGAAAGGGCATATTCTTAGGATATTTATTAGCAGTTTCCAATAAATGGAAAAATCTGAGAAACATCACATCCTATGTAACCACCTTTTACAGAACCAACAATTAGGAAATCCCTGCTCCTATTCTGCCCTGGAGGTTTGAAGGACTCGTTCATGCCCCTCTGTGGGGAGGCGAGAGCCCTGGACCCCATTGGGTCCCTCCTACACCTACAGCACCCCGATCAAAAGGGTGTGGTGCCTCCTTTCTCTGCCCAGTCCCTCTGGAAAGCCTGGAATGGATGTAAGGAAAGTTTTCAGTCAGACAATACAAAACATGATTAACTTTTCACAGTGACTTGAGCATGATTGCAATAAAACGCAGATTTCATTACCCAGAAATGTTTCCTACTTAAAAAACACACAGAAAAACTCCACTCCAAAAAAAGCAAAAAAACCTCAACAATTCGACATGAAAACATTTTCCCATTTGGATGTGGACTGGTGGGCCACAGGTCCAGTTTGCTGGAAGCACCAATGTTTCCAACAAAGCAGCAACATCCCTTTCTATCCACTCACTGGCATAATACAGAGGGAAGAGAGCCAGCACTGTGCAGGGTAGTGACAGAAAGAGAAAGGATCCTACAAACAGGCCAAGATTCATGCAAGACTGATCCAGAGGCGAGCTCTGGGCTGCAAAGCAATTCCATGGCCTGAGGAAGGGAAAAAGAAACCAACTACCTTAATCTGCCTCTGAATTGATGCTTGGCCCCATCACAGGCCGAAATGGAACGGGAAGAGCAATCTCTTGCTGTGGCCAAGAGCTTCTCTATTTCATTCCTGTGGTGAAGCACCTGCTGCAGAAAATAGAAGTGGCACAGTCAGTGCTGTCAGGCGCTCATCCTGCATGAGGAACCCAGCACCAAGGGCTGGGCAAGGTGACAAGAGCCACCTAAGAGGCATCCTGGTCCTGCAGACTATGCAGTGGGTAATGAGGCCAAGAGTCTTTTGGAAGCAGCATAAGAGGCCTGTTGGCTCAGAGTGGGGAGACAGAGGACTTTCGCCAAGGCAGCTCAACTGGTGTATTCCCCGTGCTCAAAGGGAGGGACTGACTAGAGGCCACCTCACAGCACACATCCCCACACCACTGCCCGGCTCTTCAGATGAATGCACACCTGCTATCAGATAACAACATTGGCTGGCCACCATGGCGAAGTTCTTCCAACTAGTGCCCAGCACACACCGGAGAGCAAGTGTGCACACACACATACAGCTGTGGAAGCACTCTTGACAAGCCCTTCAGTGAGCTTGGTCTTTGCTGTCTAGCCAACAAGACTTAACTAATCATGATACAGTCCAGCTGCTCCACTACCAGATGCAGAAATAAGCTGCCTACCACAGCAACACTTCTGCCAGGTGAGCTGTAAGGAGGCTGCTGCCTACCTGAAAGCGACTTACTCCTCAGCCTCACATCAGCCCAGAGAAAAACCATCCCTGTTGATCTTGGTGCTTCACCAGTCAGCTATGCAGTAGAGGTGTGGGGTGGGTCATTGCAGTAGCTAATCCCTCCTCCCCTGTCTCCCAAGAACTGTCTCAAGATGCAAAAACCCACCCTTTCATCTCCAGGTGCAGCTCCCATGTGTCCCACCACAGTCTTTGCAGACCCTGACCATCCCTGCAAGCACATTGCTCTGGTAGAAGCCAGACCAGCAGACAACCTCCAGGCCTCAGCTCATGGTCTTTGCACCAAAACCTCAGTGGTGGGTATTTGAGCAGAATAAAGCTACTAGACATAGTGGGTTTGTTGCTTTACCTCTCTGAGAATGCGATCGGTGTCTGCCTCTGTGTGGTTAACTTGATTTGTACTAAAGACAGAGACTAAAGTTTTAAAAACCTTGCTAACAAGAAGCAGTTTTTTGAAGGCTTTTGTTTCGTTTCCAGTCAAACTGACAAATGTAAAAGATAAAAATACAGCTTAATTTAAAAAAAAAACACAAAGCAATAAAACCACGTTGCAATTCCCTCTTTTTTTTTACTCTCTCATATACAGAACACTATGACAAAAACCTGCACTACGGAGAAAATTGTCTGGCAGAACTGCACACTTGTCTCCTCTCCTGCTGCAAAGGGGAGGCCCTGGAGGGCTTTTGTTTTTTCCCTGAGCTGTGTTAGTTAATACACAATTAGACTTAGGGACAGAAAGAAAATTGTTTAGGCTGGTGGGCACCACAGCAGCTCTTGAGCTCGAGCCAGCCAGCCACTAATCCTATCCCAGGGCTGAGGGCTCTGCAACAAGCAGCCCTTGCCCAAAATTCAGGCCAAAGAGCACATCAGGAGGCTGGAGAATTGGGGTGGGAGGCAGCTGCAGGTGGCTGTGTGCCTGGGAAGGAGAGCGGATGATAGAAACCTGACAGCAGCAGACAGAGACGTCAATCCAGCCCTGGAGATGGCGTGGCAGGCTCAGCAGCGCGACCCCTTCCCACCACCCCCCCTCCCCCAGGAAAAAGCAGAATGCTTTTCATTAGCTATGAGCCAAAAAGAGCTTTGGGGCTGGGAGCAATGAAAATACCTCCTGCTGTTTTAGCCTCGTTGTGGTTGGAGAAAATAGGACTGAGATGAATCGTTGCTTCCTTTCCTACAAGGAAAGTACTCAGCTTGCCAGCAATTTCTCCTGCTGGTAGAGACAACCTGCTAGACCCTCCCTGCAATAGCTGACCTCTTGTGTCAGACAAGGGCAACACCATAATTGAAATTATTTTAGCTAAAGCTCTGCCTTGCATTGCTGAACCCATGGGCAAGGGCCCCTTATAAAGCAGGGCTTAGAGATGGGTTATGGTTCCACACCTGGTACCTCAGCTACAGGTGACTCCAGCCCGCACAAAATAGGGAGACCTCCTGTGCACATCCCCCACAGCTGCTGTAGAGCTCTGCTGCTATTTTACCACCACTAGCCCCAAAACTACTCCCAAAATTTGGGGATCTGTAAGTCTTTCACCAGCTTATTTGGTTATATTGCTTCTACCCAAACATGCTTAGAAGACTAGTCAGCTACTTCAGGTCTAGCCCCATGGACTTACAAAAATGTCTAAAAAGACAGTAGTGTCACAGTGAAGCAGAAGCTTTCAGCATCTCCTGAGGAGAGCTGAAGGCAACAAATGCCAGTTGATCCCAAGGTGCTACAGAGCCACTTATCTCCAAAGATCTATTTGAGACAATGCCTCAGAACCACCTGCAAATGCTGGGCTGCCTCAGCTATGCTGAGTTCCCGTGTTCCTCTCCTCATCTTGACCCTGAGTCTCCTGGAGGGTGTAGATGTAGGATTGTGTGTCCTGCTTAAACCAGCATGCAAAGAAAGAAAAGCCTCTCTTGCAGGCACCCACTTGACACAACCTTGCTGTCTACAGTCAGCTCAAACACAAACCAGTTGCTCTCAGTGAAGCTGCAGCAGCTTACGCTAAAATGAGAACCAGCCCTATATTTTCATTTACCTGATCCTGCCCTAAAGGCAAGAACTTTCCTGTAACGCAGCATGAAATATCCAAGAAACTTAAGAGGAATCAGGAACACCTCTTGGTCCTGAAAAGCCATAAGCAAAGAGTGCTGAAGTAGTATCAAAATTGTTAAACAAACAGCCCAAAGATCCACTTTGGGTTTCTATGGACAAGCTAAGCATGAGCAGGAGGTGTCCTTGACAGCTCTGAAAAGGCACATATTCGTGCAAGACTGTGGAAAGCGCAGAGCTGCAGGGATTTGCAGCCCCATTACTAAACATGGAGGGACGGAGCTGGGCAAGCTGCCTACACAGACTCTTTCCACAGCACAGGCTTGATGAGCTGCTCGTGACCCAGCCTGAGAGCAGCACCAAGGCCAAAGTCACCCCTCAACCTCCACATAAGCCTCAGTGCATCAGATCTAAGAAGGGAGCAGCAAATAGCAGCTCCACACTCAGCTGAAATGACCTCAAATGCACACACTGACCAAGGGCCAAGAACCTCTAGGGGCGGAGGCTGAGTTGTCCCCCAACATAGGCGGGGTGGAGGTTGGTGGGAAGAAAACAAAGGAGAACACAAGGGTAGGCTCGCACAAAGCCCCCAGGCATTACAGTCAAGGTTGTAGCCGACTTTGCAGTCAAAGTCTCAGTTGACAGCTGCAGGGGGGGTCAAGCAGCCAAGTGCAGTGTGGCTTCTGAGCTAGCAAGAGCTCCTAAAAAGGCCTGGGTCACTGGGAAGACATGGGCTTGTAGGGCCAAGATGTTGGCCGGCCCTGACACACTGATGGGGTGCAGGTCCCACAGCCTGGTGTCTGGCTCCAGAGAGAGAAAGCGTGCTGCTAAACCCCAGTTCAGATACTCATCGATGCCACAGGTGAGCCAGGAGATGCTTCCTTCCTCCCACACCTCTTACTTGTTCAACTTTATTTTTTTACAGGGAGGTATATGACTACATCGCTTTATGCTCCTTATCTCTATATAAATACATTTTAAAAACTGAAGGCATTTACCTTAAATCTTGCTAAGCTCTTGTCCTCACTTCTTCTGGGGAGCGGTCAGTGCAACAGGCTTAGCACGCCTTGCCAGAGGATGCATTTTCTTTGTTTGGGTTGTGCTCCACCAGCTTCCCTCTTGGTTGGATGTCCACACCTTGAGCCATATTCATCATTGTTTCATTGTTGGTGAGGAAGGATGGCTTCAAAATGTCTTGATTTTTTTCCCTTGGAGTGAGGCTTTTCCAGTGGCTGGAAATTACAGCCTAGATGTCAACCTTTGGACCCACCACAGATCACCTACACTGTGCACAAAAAAAAGCTACAGTCTGTCAATCAGGTCTGCCATGTGCACTTGCATATAACAAGCATAACTGGCAGGAATAGAGAAAAAAACCCACAAATTAAAAAGTTATATAATTAGTTAGCAAGAGAGGTGAAACTGGAGAAGGGCTTAGCTCCTTTCTCCAGCTTAGGATGGTCATTTTTCTTTCCCTGGCACACAATGTTAACCCTGGATGCAAAGATGTAACCAAATATTTGATCTGGTCTTTGCAGGCTCTGCCTGCCCCACAGCAGCCTTGGGATTGGGTTCCTTTATCTGGAGCAGCTTCCGCTGTAATTACAGCATCAGCTTTACAGTGGTGACAAGCCACCCTTCAGTGAGGTCACACATTGAGGGCAGAGTTTATTGAGTGTTTGAAACATGGCAACAATTTCTGGCCAGGTTTTTAGTACCACCATTGGAGCAAGCAGCAAAGAACTGGGGAGGGAAAACCACTTGTATCTTGGCCTTAACATATTCTCTGCAGCTGAAGGTCACACCATTAAAACCAGCAAACCTCACTGAATGTTTGGCAGGCACTTTTACAAGAAAACCACCAATGCAGTGTCAAAATTGCTCACCAATGAGAGGCAAGGCAGATGATGGCCTCAACTGCACCAAGCCCAGTTTTAGGGTTCTGGAAAGGCTAGGTTGCTCTGGACCATGCTCACCTGAGCTGGGAGGATAGCTGGCTGCAGAGACTATGACTGGTTTGTCTATCAGTCATGTAGGGCTTCTCCAAGCACCTCTCCCCACATCAGCCTGCAGGAGCTCACATACAAACACCCACTTCTCTCCCACAGCTGTTCCACAGGGCCCCTTCTCCTTCCCTACTTCTGCAGCTCTTGCTTCTAGCAACCACCAGCAAACAACTTTGCTAGGAAGCAGTAAACCGTTACATCTGATGTCCAGGTGGAGTAATATATGAAGGAGCAGAGTGTACCCTCAGCAAGTTTGCTGATGACACAAAACTGGGAGGAGTGGCTGACACACCAGAAGGCTGTGCTGCCATTCAGTGTGACCTGGACAGGCTGGAGAGTTGGGCAAAAGGGCAACCTAAAAAAGCTCAACAAGAACAAGCTTAGGATCCTGCACCTGAGAAGAAATATCCTCATGCACCAGTACAGGTTAGAGGACTTACCTACTGGAAAGCAGGTCCATGGAGAAGGACTTGGCAATCCTGGTGGGCAACAAGTTCACCATGATCCAGCAATGTGTCCTGCCAGGCAAGACTCCATAACTCCACAGACCTTGTAAAGCTGCCAGAGGTGCAATGCATGCTGGTGCTAATTCTCCCTCAGCTGTGGCGATTTAGCCTCACCCTTCCTTGCCAGGTGCTACCTTGTTTGAGGCAACCACTTGCACCTGCAGGGCATGAAGTCTTCCAGCCAAAATGTGGCTTTGTTTTCTTTTCTTTCATTCTGGGAGGCAGCTTGTCCCTTTAAGGCATTACCCAACAGCAGTTGGAAAAAAATCTGCTGCAAAAATGTCTGGCAGCCCAGGCTGCAAGTGCATCCTTCAGGGCTGAGAGAGATCAGGCTCCTTTACAAAAAGACATGACATATTGCAGGAGGCCCAAGGAAACCCCCTCTAGGTTGTAATAAAAGGGGACCCAAAGGAAAATGGGGCTGAAAAGTTTGGCCTGTAACTACACAAACAACTGAAAAAAAAAAAAAAAACACAAGGGAAGTGTTTGCTGGCACGGCCTTGGTGCAGACCCCAAAGTAAATCCCACCTTGCCAGCCCCAAGGTGACCCTGTGCCTTGTCCCTGCTGCTCGGCAGCATGACTTGGGCTGTAATTACAGGGAGGTGATGGAGCTGCCAGCATCAGGGGTGTGCAGGAGGAAGGAGGCAGGACTGAGGGATGCGGACCATGGTCTTGGCAGCTGCCATGTGGAGCCAAGGACAGACAGGCGTGTGCAGAGCTGAGTTCAGTCCATAATTTTATGTCAGATCTCACTGATCCATAGTGGCCTGTGGTGGCATTTTTATTGTTCACAAGAAAAAGGAACAAACCCTGCCAAAACCCTCTTCCCTGGCAAGTATGTTGTTAGGAATATATCTAAAATAAATATTTAAAAAATCATGTTTTCTTCCATAAAATTGCCCCTGAGGACTTTGAAAGCCAAGTGCATTTGTGGATTAGGAATGGGAAAAAAAGACATTAAAATAATTAGGGCTTTCTTTGAGTGGTTCTGCTTAAGAAGAGATTTAAAACCCAGCATATTGGAAAAAAAAATCCTCTTGACTCTAACCTCTGTTAGAGCCCATCTGCCACTTACTTAACCCACCCGTGTATGTGCAGGGGAGCCGTGGTGGCAGTGCCACTGTAGAGGCTTACTTGACCAGGGAGACAGGATGGCTTCTCCTCCCAAAGCCAGACTGGACACCCCCATAGCATTCCCAGCTGTCCCTCCTGCTCCTGCCTCTCTCTCCCTCATAGTTTCCCTGTCTGACATGGGACATATTTAATAGGTTTTACGAGCTTAAAATGGTTTTTATCCAAAAAAGACTATCCAAAGGAATGGTTTCAGTAGGACACTGTTCTGTTACCTTCAGGTCCATGCATGCTGAAAGGACCTCCTTCCAGGTGGTTTGTTTCTTTATCCTTGCTTGTGTTTTAACTTGACTCAGGTCACTCACTACATCAGACCTCCACCCACAGGCAGCCTCATGTGACCTGGGGTCACGCTGTGCAGTCAATGTCCTGTGCATTGCCCTCCGCCCGGGAGTATATCTCTCCAGCTTTGCTTTGGGTCCCCTCAGTTCACATCAGCTTCCACCTGCAGGTAAACCTCCTCTGGTCCCCCACCATGGCAAGCGCTGCAGGAGCCCAGAGCATCAAAGATGCGCATCCATCAAACCCATCCTTTGAATCAGATTTTGTTGCCAAGGGCAGAGGACTTCAGCTGATAGAGCAGATGAGCATGTAGAGGACTTGGGTTCTTTAGGCAGTGAACCCAAAATTCCTGACCCAGGACAGCGAGCAAATCCTTATTCACGGGGATCACAATATTGGCATCCCTCTTCCCTCTCCTGTTATGGCAATAATTGTATGCCTTCTTAAAGCTATTGCACCAGACATATGCCTACATTTATCCCTGTTTTCCCAATTTTATTTCTCCCAAATAACCATGGATGGGGAGCATGTGCTCCTTTTCTTGCTGTGTCTGAGCTGCACAGGGCCGAGGTGGGCGGCACTGTGACAAAACACATCTGTCCAATAAAAAGGTTTAAATATCTTACTCCAAACACCAAGAGGGGAATTCAGCGTCATGGGATGAAGCTGCCCATAGAGTCAGTTTTTACCCTGTTTCGCTCCCTGTGTCTCTCCACAGCTTTTCCTCTAGGACAGGGCAAGGAAAAATTGGGCGGCTGATTTCATCAGCGTCAAACTTCATTACTGAAAGCAGCTGATAAGAAGTGTGGCTTAATTGTTTTAATTTGCCTGGTAATTTATCAAACAACTGGTTCTTTGGCACGTGTGTGTACCTCATTTCCTACCTCCAGCCCTTTGCAATGGTGCCTGCCCTGGGGCTTATTCCTACCCGAAAGCCTGCATCTCCCCAGCTCACCTCCCATCCCCTGGTACCCAGGCTCACCCTCTGCACCTGTTCTTCTATGCTATTCTCTTCTGTTCTATTCTACTCCTATTCTATTCTATCCTAAATTTTTGCATATATCACCTTAGCAGACGCAATATTCATTAATTCCATTAACAGATGAGGAATGCTCTGCCCACAATTACTTTTTTTTTTTAACATGGAGCACGAGGAAGATACAGACACATTAGAGTTACTCCACAGGAGGGTCTGTATCATCACTATGCCCCACCTCCCACCCCCCCCCATCCCATTGCCAGAAGACTCCCAGGGAGTTAAATTACCATCAAAGTGATATTACACAGAAGACACCATGGCACAGTCAGACTCTGTTTTCACCCAGCATGAGATTACATCTGCAGAAGGGAAAAAAAATATTCTGGAGCTCATCTCTGAGAAGTTTTCAGTCCAATGGATGTCGAGATCAAGCTTTTTCCTGTGACACGTGGTCTAGGAGGACAAACAGCTGCATGTTCACCACCAGCAGAGAAACATCCCTCAAGTGACTGGTGGGATGACAATAGCTGAAGACTGATGGCACAAGCAAATGGGAGGGGAGGGCAACATTTAAGTGTTAATAAACACAGCCAAACTACAGAGAATATTCGTTTAGAACCAATGAATGGGGACCTGGGAAAGCTTTAGCTATTTGCACTGGAGATGAGGGAATATGCCTCAGAAAGCATGCTGGCAATGCGATGCTGCACTGCTGCATCTTTCCCTCCTATGTTAGATGCTCTTTTTCTGTGCTGGGTGATTTATTTCCTTGCCTTGGGGTAAGAAAACCCATTTGTGTGCTTTGGTGTTTCTGGAAGGGAAAGGAAACATTTCCAAACTGCAGAAATCTGGAGGAGTTGCAGGCATTTTCTGTGTCTGCAAAGCCTGCCCTCTAGCCTGCTATGCCAGTGCTTATGTACACAATTAATTTACATAATAAAATTTTAATAACGATGCCTGATGAGCGCTCAGCTGTGCTTTGCCCGCACATGACTGGAGAATCTGTGACTAAACATCCAGTATTACGTGGCACAGGAGTTAAACCAACTCCAGAGGGACTGAGCACCAGCAGACATAAGTGCTGGGCTAGGACCCAGCTTTTCCCCCCATCACCTCTGGCAAATCCCAAAAATGGGGGATGCCGGTTCCCAGGAAGCTCCTCTGGAAGCGGACACCAGCAGGTTCCTGTGCTGGGGGTAGACAGAGAATCCACTGCCTCAAACTAAGGTTGGCAGCCCCACCCACTTCTGCTTCAAGGACCACCGTGCTTCAGGGCGCTGGAGGTATCTCTCGCGGTGTCCAGCTACATGTTGTGATGCAGCTCATGGACTTATTCCCTCAACAGAAATAATCCTCAGAGCACAAGGGTGAGGAAATGGAACATTCATAAATGCTGTCAAATAAACCAAGTGGAAATAAACTAATAAGCATCTTAGCTTTATCTTGTTGTTGTTAGGGCTTTTTTTTCACTTAGAAGGGTGATTTTACTATGGGTTAAATCTTTTTTTTTTTTCATTGAAAAACACACCATTTGCCATGACAAGCTGGGTGGAGGTCCACTCAGCAGTTACCCCACTAACTGACCATTGCATGGCAGCCTTGGTGCAGTACCCTTCTCAATCCCACCCTCCTCTCCTCCCTCAGGGCCTCAGCGACATCCTAGAGGGTTTTGGGGACCAAGCTGCATCCCCTGCTGCTGGGGAAGCCGTTCTGCTGAGGACACGTGAATATTCACCACAGCACGAAGCAGGGATGCAGTGCTCCACCTCACCGCTGCACGCACGAGTTACTCGCGCAGAAGGTAATTTGCTTTTCATTTTTCCCAGCTCTCAGCGAAAGTAGTGAGTGCTGGTCTAATGCCTCCCTTCCAAATTTCTGTTGCTCTCTCTCCATCTGCTTTTATACATCTCTGGGCAAACCAGGACCACCCTCTGGCCACATTCCTCCTTGCAGTGAGCTGAACAGCCGTGCCGGGTACCCGTCCTGACATGAAATGCTCAGGGAAATAACCAAGTCATCTCTAATTAAGTGCAAGATGACTGTATTCATTTAAACGGGCCGTATTGATCAATGTTAACACTGCACTGATCAATCACCCCAGTTTAAGCTTCCTGCCTCTCTGGTAATCAATACATGTGAATAAAACCGCTAGGGAATTTAGATTATTTAATTCTTTCCAAAACCACCAGGATCAGGAAGATCTCGAGAGGAAGGCCAAGCACAGCCTCACCTGCCACACTCTGGAGGGGTGTTCCATGATGTTTGTACACCTTTTTTTGATGGCAGCTTAGGTCTTAGGGTTTGGGGAAGGCAAGCAGACCTACAGGGGCAAGAAAGATGCAAAATTACATTTCTTTTGACTTTGTCCCTCCAGAGACCATCATGAGCAGGTGCCACAGCTCTTGCTGTGGCTGAAGGAAATCATACAGACAGGGAGGTCTAGTCCTGCCCATGGGCAATGCCTGGCAACCCCTGCACTCAAAAAAACCCGTGTTGCATTGCAGAAAGAACATGGTGGGGGAACTATAACACACTGATGGATAATACAGGGAGAGGAGAGAGGTTAGAGAAGGGGAGAGAGAGAGGAGAAGGCGACATGAAAAGGAGGACAATTGTATAGAAAAAAAACTCTTAGAAAAGGCAGTTTTGAAGCTCAAATCAGTCAGAAAAAAAAAAAAAAGCTTTCACAGCTTCACAGGATTTTCAAGCCATTACAATGAAAGAAACATTTGGAAGTTGCCATCGTCTCATCATCGCCCATCTCCACTGCTCGCTGCTTTCAGGCTCGGTCTTGGTAACCTGTGGGTGAAGGAATCCCATTTCAAAATGAGGGATGGTCTAATTTCAACTCTTTCTTCTCGGGGAACAATGGCAGCCCCTTTCTGATGGCAAGCCTCTCTCTTTGCTAACATCAAAAATCGTTCTGGTCTCTGAGAGACCAATGCTTCTCAGGACATCATCACAATTAGACAGCCTCTAATTAGATCCACCACCACCCGGATGCATATTTAAATACCAACAGGAGCCACTCAAAATCTCCAATGTGCTGCTGAGAGGTAATTGGAGCGTTTCAAATTTTGACATGTCAGCAATTAAAACCAGACTAAAACGGACAAAAGCTTTTTGTTCTTTTCTTTCCTACTTTCCCTTTTCCCTTTCCGTGTCTTCTTGCAGGCATGGGTACAATTTGGGGAGGACTGGAAGCTTCAGCTGTGAGACCAAAGGCAGAACTCAGCAGGCAGCTCAGGCTGCTTGCTTAGGCGTTTCATGCTCACTGCTGCTGAGTGCCCCTAGACAGGCTCTTGTTACAGCTTAGCCATGAATTATTGCCCTTTTAAAATTCTCTTCAGAGAAAAACATGCCTTTGGGGTGGCTTGGTGACACCAGGGGAGACCCTGAGAGCACTTGCAGCCAGGGGATGGCTGGACAGACCCTGCTGCTGGGAAGGGGTACAGTCATATTTTGTGTATATGTATATATATATATCTACACACCTATATTTAAAAAAAGGCTCCTTTGACCACCAACCAAATGTCCTGTTTTGAACAGGCAGCAGATTGGCAGCTAATTGCCAGGCATCAAGCTTAAATAGCCTCGTGACAGGAAAAAAACTGTGACGAGTTGTGCTAAAAGCCTATGCAATAGGCTGTCTCAGCATGCTCGAGTTGCTGCTGGAGGCATTTGATGCAGATTGACCTTGTCTAGGGTGTTATTAAAGACTAGAAGAGTGGACAAAGCCAAGGGTTATGGAGCTCATTTGTCTTTGCATGCCTCCCTGGGTCCATTCATCAGTTGCTCTCTCACAGACAGTGTCTCCGCAAATGCTCCCTGCACTCAAGCAAGGCAAAGCTATATCCATCTCACCATGCTAGGACCCACTGGCTGCCAGTAACTGTGAAAGGACTTATGGGTTCATTCACATGGTGATGTGGGTGCCGCCAGGATGAATTTTTAGACACCTTCATCTCAGTGTGGCAGCAAAACCCTGCTGAAGCAGCTACACCCTCTCCGCACTGCTCTGCACTCCGGTTTCAGCTCTGCCAAGACAGCAATGGGACAGTTCTCCGTGTCCCCTGACTCGCACTGGGTAGATGATATCCTGATTAGCTGGGATGGCAACCGGAGGGTGCAAGCATGGCCATGCATGGCCTTGGTGAAGCCTACAAGCTGGATCTCACTCTGCCCAGGGGGACCTCTGGCCTTTTGGTTTCTACATCTACAAATACCTGCCTCTCGCAGGTCTGCCCCTTTTTCTGACAGATGCATCTTTAAAAGTGGACAACACTTAGGAAGCACTTAATGTCGTCGGTGTGCAGTTGGGTGGGTCGGAGGCGCTGCATTGTCCTGATTCCAATCACATTGTCCTGATCTGGATTTTATGGTGTTTAGACACCTGAAGTTTAAGTTCTGCTTTGGGGCACCTACGTCTGCCTCCAACCCTGAAAGTATCCATGATAGCAGCGTCTTTTGCTCCTCCTTTATACCTGTGTACTTCAGTCCTGTGTGATTAATTCATTAGCACATCTCCCTGCAAGGACAGCCGACGGACTTAGCAGGCAAAAATCCCCTTCAGGCACCCATGATGTGCGCTGGAGAGCTGGCTAATTGTAGAGGCTGCGAGATGTCACCTCGCAGGCCCAGGAGTGCCAGGGCCACTCAGGGCACAAGGCATGTGCTCATCAATCACGATGCTGTAGGGCATCGCTTGGCATTTTATAGCGGCATTAAAACATCATGGAACAAACAAAGCCCTAAGTAAGGGTTAGCCTGGATTTTGAGATGTTGCCTTTGTCACGCAGTGGATGGTGACAGCCGGTGCGAGTGTTGGAGGCCACACAGACCCTTCCAAAGATGCTGCCAAAAGCCACCTCGCAGCACCACTTGCTGAGCGCTGGTGCTGGAGCACTGGGGTACAATGGCCATGCTCTGTGCAATTACATCCCTGGGAGAAAAAAGAAAAATAAGTGTTTTGGCTGCAGATTAAGCTTTTATGTCAAGCTCTGCTCAAAGACAAATTCTGCTCAATCTGAGCAGGCAAAACCACTGAAGCATATTCACTAAAGCAAACAGCATAAGCCAATGTAGAAATAAGGATGACTATGCATAAAATAAAGACAAGAAAACAAGGCAATATTTCCTTTCTTAGGAAATTACAGCATTGACACGATCATTCTGCTGATTTGAAATGCTAAACAACCGAGTCACCTCTAATTAAGTGGAAAGCTGCAATATTCATCCAAATGTGCCATATCGATTACGGCGTGCTCTGAAACCAATCAATCTTTCCATTTTAAGTACCGAGCCACAAGTGAAGCAACAAACACGGGCAATGCTTCCTGACAGCTATTGATAACTTCACTTCCCGTTTTGAACCCCTTTCAAACACCCAGGGACCAAAATGGTGTCAGTCCCCTCATTCCAGTCCTCCATCGCCATGTGCTCCTTTCAGTTTCTTCATCTTTTTTCCCATCCTCCTTGCTCCCATGATTTGGGGAGATTTGCAATGCACCCAAGTGTTGAATCAGCCTGAAATGTGTTGAGAAACCCCAAGTGTGACTGCTGGGCTGCATGTGGGTACTTGAATGGCACCTAATGCATTTTTCAATGTTGGAAGAAAAGCTACAGTTGTAAGCAGTGGATCAGCTTCCAAAAGTGGATTTTTTTTTTTTTTTTTTTTTTTTTTTTTTTTAGTATGATTTGTGCAGTGTGCACCTCCTCACCCCCAGCCGTCAAGCAGAGCATGGGCACAGAGCACCCCTGGAGAACAACCCATCTTAGGGCCATTAAGATGGCCTTTGAAGAAGGCTTGAAGTGTTGACCCTTCTAAATTTGGGCAGGTGGGGTAATTTTCTGGAGTGAGGACTGGCTCGCTTGCTGATGGTGGCCTTGTCCTTGTTTTGTTTTGCATGTGAGGAGCAAGTTGCCTTCAGGAAACCAAAGAAGAGGTTTAAATAGTCAATAAAAGTGAGCTTCCATTTCAATCTGCTGGACCTTATTTCCTGGAGACCTGCGATCTCAGGCTCATCATAATTCTCCTGATACACATGCATCTGCCCTGAGCATGGGGGAAGAGCAGGCTGATAAGCCCAGTGCTTCCCATTTAACAGATTTCCTCCTTCCTCCCTGAATCTCCATTCTTTAAAAAATATATACTAGGGGTTAAGAGAAGACACACAGATACCCTTTCCCTTCCAGCTCAAGTTTAAATAGGAAGACAGATCACAGCATTTCTTGGACGTAGGCTAGAGGAGGTCATGCTGCACACGATGAACAAACCTGGTTTACCTGGTGCAGGTTCCAAAGTGGCTACGTGCAGGCACGGTCCTCACACTGCCCAAGTCTATCATCTTCTAGGCAGGAACTGCAGCTTTCAGCTTTCAGGAGAGCTTTTGTCACCCATGCTGGTGGTGAAAAAAGTGTTTCCTTTGTGTTTCAAACTATTCCAGCTCTGCAGCTATCAGACCAGAAAAAAAACCAAAAAGCTAAACACTCTCATATCTGTCTTTACCATTTTAGGCCACTTGCCTTAATTTGGTGGGGAGGGGAATTAACTCCTTAGTCTAACCATGTGGGAGTGGTAATAACAACAAAAAAATCACCTTCCAGCATCAGGAAGTAATTTACCATTTGGAACTTTTCTCTAGCTCATTTCCCAGGAATCTGCACTCTTATTAATTACAAGAGTGTCATATTATGCCCCAGCATTACACAAGACTTGAAGTCTAGAAAAATTAGTGGCATGTTATAATTTAACTTAGTGAATACAGTTATCTCTGCAGAAATTATTTTCTCAGTTGCAGATTTTGGTGAGAAACTTGCAGCAACTGTTTAGGAGTGCCAGACAATAAAGTTCAAAACTGTAATTAACCACATAGAGGAGAAATAAATATTTTGCTCTGAGTAAGGCACGTTATCTCCCATTCATGAAAAGCTGGGAACTGGAGAGAGGATTCTTTTTTTTTTTTTTTTTTTTTTGTAAGAGTCATGTTTGCTGTCAGAGATGAAATATTAAAAAATCAATATTAATGCGAAGCAGATAGTGGAAATGCTATAAATCCAATTGTGCTGTCTGTACCATCTTCTTGAAATGCTGTTACTTCCTTTAAAAAAATGACAGTGAAGGAGGGGGAAAAAAAGGAAACAACCAAAGAAGAAAGAAAGGGAAGGGGAGAACAGCCCCCAGCCCAAGAACTGTGCTCACAGATGGGCCGGTCTCTTTGCCACTAGCTTGGACGAGAGCTGCATGGCTCCACTTGCCAGGCTATGAACTTTTCAAACACTTACGCCATATGTGTACTGCTGACTGGATGTCGTCTTCCAACAAAATGAATTAGAGGCTCCCTCTGGTACAAATTGGACGCGTTCTCAGCTTTCTTTAACTTTTAAGCCTTGTGTTTTCAGCCAAAGCCAGTCCTCAAATGCTTGGCGTGCGAGCCTGTAGCAGAACGAGGAAGTGAGAAGGCCAAATGGTGAAATGGCAGCTCCCCAAAGAGGCTCCTCTCGAAAGAGCTCTTCTGCTTGCATAAGCGAGTGTCTGCAGGGGGCAAAGCCGATGGCTGGAGAAGTGGGGGTGAAGAGGCCATAGGCTCTCAATGCTAACCAAGAGTGAGAACCAAGTGACACGCATTCAAGAAACCTATAGGAAACAGAAACTTGATAAATCTGCTTAGTTTGGAAGAAAGTTCTTTCATGCATTGCCCATGCAGACCAGAAATTATCACCAAGCTTGAGATGCACTGGAAGGTATCCTGCAAGACAGACACAATTCAGAGCATTTTAAAAGCAACTGATAGACTTATCTGGACTTCAGCCACTCTGGAAAAAGTTCCTGAGAAAACTTCTTGAAAATGTCACTTAATTCCAGAAAACTTGTGAGTTCTTAGAAAGCCCTTCTCGATGGTTCATTTGGAAAATGGAGAAGCTATTGGTGTGCTGAAATGAGATACCCTGCAATGATTTAATGAACTTCCTGTTGGAAAAGTCAACCTTCAAATAAAAACACAAAACAGTAAGAAAAAGTAACATATATATTAAATATTGTGAAATAGGCTCTGTTCTTCATGGCCTTCACAAAGAGATTCATTTCATTTCTGATACTCTCACTAACCTCCTGATTTCAGAAAAGCTATAATAACTTGACACACAAGAAACTGCATTTAATGTTGGCAAAAGCCTTGTGGAGCCTTCCCTAACAGGAATTTTGAACAGGCAAGTTCCTCTGAACCCCAGAGACATAACCACATAACGTTATTACAAAGACGGCCATCCTCAGTATAGAAACTGTGTCCTCTGGTTCCATGGAAAGCTGTTGAAGCATTACAATAACCATCTGATGATACAGTCTGGATTAATTATAGTAATTGAATCCTATTTCTGTTGCTGTCTTCTGTGCAAAGCACATCAAATTCAACAACAAAGGCCCTTTGGGCAGCCTGAATTTATACAGTTTCTTTGGAGATGATAAGTGTACGAGCTGATATACACCAACCAATGATAGAGACATGGTGATGTCCTCTGGATTTGATTATTGAGTCAAGATATCTCAGGTTAAACAATTTGGTCAAGAAAGTACCTGCTTCAGGCACACACCACCCAAAGTCCAGAAGAGAAATCTTGGCTCCGTTGCTGCTGAAGGCAAAGCAACCCCTAACATCAGTGAGGCCAGACATCTTGTAGGAGATCACGGGATTTTTGGGGTCCTGTGGGATGTCCTACCACTCTGTTAGCCATTTTCCAGGACCCTCTTGTATTTGACAGCTGCTGATTTTGCCTGGGGCTCATTTGTCACTAACTTCCTCTGCTCAGCTCTCCAGCAGTCCCAGTGACACACTGCCTGGGTTCCCACTTCTTGTGTGCTTTAGGAGCTCAGATCTACTTTTACATTTATTTATCCCTCTGTCTTTGTTTCATCCCCTGCTTTGGTAATCCTTATCAAACATTTACGCTTCTTTAGTTCCCCATTGCAGACCATTTCATCGTTTCCACTCTGCTATGATGCTTTGTATCTCTGGCACGCTTCTTTCTTTTTTTCTTATTTGCTACAAAAAAGAAAAATAGTCATTTTTTATTCATTCCTTCACACGGATATATCTTTTTATTCCCATGGCGTTCCTTTCTGATGCACATGATCTGTCTATAGTGCAACACTTAAGGATGCCAACATCGCTCCTAAGACACCCTTCCTTTCCTCCACGGTTTCTTTCGCTGCTCAGAGTATCTCAGCTAGACACCTGCCTCTCTTTCTTTTCTCTCCTGTGGATAGAGAGCTCTAGATCATACTGGTCTGGACTTCTCTTCATTCTAGCATATTATTGATCGCTACATAACTGACCTTGTAAATCACACAGGAAGCATTTGGGAGGGTTGGACCCCGTTTGAATTGATCTTGGAGAGCTCAATGAGCAAACAAGATAATCCATAAAAATAGTAACTGTGGCCCAAGCACTGTCCCTTGCTCAGACTGTTGCTGCCTATCAACATGAAGCCCATTCTCACAGCCCTACTTCTGGGTGAGGTGTTACTTTGTCAGTAAATAAATAAGCTAAACCTTTGAAGCGTGTTGGCATAAACTATGTCATGGTTAAAAGTTTTCCAGTGACTTGGTAATTTATTTTTTTTTCAACAACTTTCCCACATCCTTTAGACTGGCTAATTTATTCTGAAGTGCTAGAGCAATGCTTGGTGGTACATAACAGCCACTATCTTCAGAAGGAAAATGGTGCAGTGCATTCACTAGCATGACAGTCTTCTGAAAGGAAGAGATTTTAATGAACATATTTTACTAAAGTATACTTGTTTCCAATGGGCTTATATAGAGAATTCTGAGCTTTGGAAAACAGGACTCTCCATGAAATAACACAGGCAGCTTATTCCATCTTGGGAAGTGCTTACCTACCTTTAGTATGAAAAATTGCCCAGGAGAAACTTCAGTGGGACACAGGGCAATGCTTCTGACAGGAAACTCCAGGAAACAAGGGCCACAATAAGACTGCTTACCTGCAGATCTAATGTACAAAAGATTATATAAATTGCAAATCTCCCAGTTTTATCGACTGTTGTGATTTCTTGCAGGTTGGGAGGTAAGGGCCACAGCCAGAAGGAAATTTCCAAAGGTAAAAATTGGGCAAATTGGGTTGCTTCACATTCCCAATAGGAAGCTCAAGGCATTGGGCATGTAGGATTATATTTTTCCTCTCTTTTTCTTGGTTTCAACTTTCATATTGTTTTTATTAAGTCAATTTTAACAGTGTCACACTTAAGCAAGCAGGTCAACACAAGTTGAAGAGACAACAGAAGTACTGCAGAAACATACAGATGCAAGAGGCCCCATGAGGATGTGATGCCAGATCGATATCCCAGAAAGTTAGCAGGTTATTAAGATAAATTATTAACATGAGATTGGTTTGAAAGTTTGCAATACCTGCAGAAATTTAAAGGGCTGCTTAAGTTATGGTGGCAAGATATTGCCGTTTCACAAAAATTTTTCTAACAGAAGGAACGCAAGAGGGAGGATATATAGAAAAAAAAATCAATAAATGCCTGTGACCTAAAGCTGGGTTTTCAAATTAGTTTTAAAGAGCTTTTTTAAAGCATTTGAATCATCAGCTTCTGTTGAACTGCAACATTTAAAGTATTAACGTCGTGATGTTCCGGTTCTACAAGGAACCACAAGAACAGGGCAAATCTAAGATATCTTTCATAGGAAATGAATCTCTATGAAAAGGGTAAAGAGGTATTATTTAAAAAAAATTTTTCTATGTAAGGAAGTAGTTTTTAGCTTAAGAGGGAGGGGGGAGTGCAAATTTGTGAAGTCAAATAGACTTTTCTTCCTTTGTGCTGTCATTACAATACCATTGGCAATTAATTATTCTAAGTCCCAAAGTTCTTTGACTCGAAAAAAATTGGCATAATTTTGCCTCTGATGAGGTCAGATGAATCTGAGAAAAGTCTGTTAATCCCTTCTTACACCTGACATAACACACACAGCTATTTAACTGCATTGCTCTGTGCAGTTCTCCCTCTGTTTCGATGCAGATGTTCTGTAAGAGTTACAGAAATATTGATAGCAATTGAAAAATAATAAAGCAAGATATTTTGGCTTATTATGAATGGTCTAAGGGCAGCTGGGAAGACTGCTTTGGAAAAAATCCTGCTGCTGTTGAAGGCAGTGGGAGATTTGTCACTGCCCGTCCTGGAGGGTCAAGCATCACCTTGTGAAGGCCATGAGGCTGATTTTCCCTATTGACAGAGCAGGGATTGCAACTCTGCCTTTCTTCTTCTGGTAAGCCCTCCTCCTCGTTTATGCTTCAGGCCCTTCAGGAGGGCAGTGCTATCTCCAAATATTTGTCCATAACATACTTAACAAAGCAAGACTTTGCTTCTCAGCAGCCTCTCCATGCTACCACAGGTACTAACAGAAAGAAAAGTACAAAATCTTGTGCTAACCACATAGATCAACCACTACTTGCAGCTTGGTTGGGTCTAAACAAATCCCCGGCATGGTAAACCCCTGCATTTTGAGGTACTGTTAAAGATAGAGGGTATCATGGTTTCCAGCTGCACAAAAAAAAATACCTTACTTTTTGGTTACATGGGATATGATGGAGCCTGTAGGTTGAAGCTTCCATCTACACTGGAAGCCATTGGGCTAACTGGGTCTGCATTGTTTTCTTTTGTACAGATGGGATTTCAACACTAACCTCTTTTTCTTCTTTGTTTTCCTGGCGTGGTACCTTCTGGCAATGGAAACCTCTTCAGATACCCCCTTTCTTATGGCTTATACAGAAATGGCCTCTAACATTTAACATATTTTGAGTACACTGTTTGGAGCAGTGGTTTGCTGCCAGCTCCCCTGCTCTCCCTTCAACAGCTTTTCAAGTGTGGGCACTAGGACATCGCTAGGATCAGCTTTAACATACTTACAGTGGCACCTCCTGCAAGCTCTGGGACATCTCAGGACATCTTTTCCAGGATGCACTATAGATACTATCCACCCAGAAGAGACCTCTTCTCTCCATAAAGAGGAGACACAGAAGAGAACTTGAAAAACTTTTGGAGTGATGTACTGTCCCATGTTTTCAGCCCCCAAAGAACGGCTTAAAACAGTACAAGACATGGGTGTCATAAATGGTAGAGAGGGCAGTTAGGAAAGGGAGAGGACCACAAAGGCATCCCCTGCAGGTGACTGAGCAATGCATGGACTGCACCTTGCAGAAGGGTTAGTGTTTTTTAAAAAATTGGGTTTGTGGTATATAGAGCAGGTGTTTGCACTGCAATACAGCTAAAGAAAAAACTGAAATTTAATTAAGGTTGCAGGAAGGAACAGAAGACTTTTTATGGTGCAAGAGTTGCTATTCAAGGTCAGTGACAAATAACTTCTGTGTTTAAGATAACAAAAAACATGAAGGACTAGAGATAAAATGAAATTCTGCATCGAAAGTGGACAGCCTTGTACATTAAGCCCCTGTGGGTATTATGAATCGATGGTAACAACAAGGACTGTGCTCATGCATCTTCCTGTGGAAAGGAATTGGAGAGGAAAGCAAAAAGCCATGACAAGTCTCTTTGTACTGGAAAAGCCTTCATTTTCTATCCTCTGCCATCAAGAGGACGTTCTTCCTCTTGGAAGAAAAGGACCAGGACTCACCATAGAAACATCGCTTCTACCTGATTAGTGTGTCCAGACGGTCATTTGCTCAACTATCTGTTGTATGAAAGGCTGACGGGAGGACTTCAGATCAGAGGCAGATTATCCACAAATAAAGAGAGGACTGTCAAGGTGACATTGCCCTGAAGATGGTGTAAGGACATGAGACATTAGCACATGAAAAAAAAAATGGAGAAAGTTGAAATAACTTTGAAAGCAAAGGTTTGAAAAAGATTGGGAAAATCAAGTAGAGAAGACAGAGTGAAAAATGCAACCGTCAAGGAGATAATGAGGCATAAATGGCTGTCAGAGAATAGGAAGCTCCAGTGGGTGGATCAGATGCTCATGACAGAAAAGTGAAAACAGCCAAAACAAGTGATGAAGGGGGAGCTTAGATCTTCAAATAATGCCAGGCTATTCACTGGAGGACTGAGGTGCTTTGAAGCAAAGGATAAAGTCAGGAAGGTATTCAAAATGGGGGGCAGGGGGAGCAAACAGGAAGGAAACAGAGATGAAGTTAAGGGCCAAAGACAAATGACAAAAAGCACAGCACTGGTGGAAACCAAAGAGAGCCTGCATTTTGTGTGATGGAGTGGGAAGCACCACCAAAGCAAGGGGCACAGCCTTGGCTTGTCAACATCCACAGGGCAATGGGCATTGGGTAGATTCAGGCAGTCATAAAACAGACTGCCCGACCAGTGGCAAATTTTAATGGATCAACATACAGCTGGGACAGGGGAAAGGGTGACACCAGAAGTCCAGAGTTTAGTATCTACCTGCCTCTTCTGCTCACCTGCTTTCCCAAGTGGCTGCTGCAGGCGTACCAGGAGGCCTGGCATCACTGCAGTCTTCATGGCTGGTGTCGTGAAAAACTGCTGGAGTTTTCAGGCAGCTGTCCCGCCATCATCCTGTAATGAGACATTTTTACAAGTGTTGATTTTCTGTCCGCTAATTTTATCCAGGCTTAATTAAAAGCAACTAGAGAGAGCAAGGGTGACAGAGGGAGGAGGAGAGGGGGGAAAAATAAAGTTATTGGACTTCACGTTCCAGGGACCCAAGCACAATTTGGCAACAAAGTGAGGCTCTTGAGAGTTTTTTCTTTTTTTTTTTTTTTAATGATATGTGCTAAGTTTTTAATTATAGAGCTCCAGCTCCCTGGCCCTGTCATTTCCAGCCAGTCTCATTATAGCTCTCACAGTACATGGCCGTTAATACTAATTCCATAATGACAGTGGTGCACTGAAGTAAAATTTAACAGTTCCTCAGTTAATCATTAAAATTAGCCTATCTCAGTGGATGCTGGATCTTCTAATGTTTCGGTGCAATGCAATTTCAGGTAATAAATGAGATGGCAAAAGAGGGTTTTTAATGTGTTATCACCCCATGGAGGGCAATAAGAGTGGCTCCATCCTAGCTCAGAAATGTTGGAGAGGGCTGTGCGAGTCAATTCCTTTCTGCAATGGTTCACCAGGCAAAATCTATTCGGACAAAGCCACGAGAGATCGAAAGGTCAAAGATGGCTAAGCAAAGACAGCCAGAGCACATGGCAAGCAAATAACCGTATCATATTTTTCTGAGGTACTTTCAGAGGTCATCCTGCCAATGCTTATAAATATCGAAAGGGCAGTTGTCAAGAGGATGGGGCCAGATTTTTTCCAGTGGTGCCCAAAGATAGGACAAGGGGCAATGGGTACAAACTGGAACCCAGGAAGTTCCATCTGAACATAAGGAAAAACTTCTTTACTTTGAGAGTGACAGAGCTCTGGGACAGGCTGCCCAGAGAGGTTGTGGAGTCTCCTTCTCTAGAGTTATTCAAAACTCACCTATACACAATCCTGTGCAACCTGCTCGAGGTGACCCTGCTTTAGCAGGGAGGTTGGACCAAATGATCTCCAGGGATCTTCCAACCCCTACCATTCTGTGATTCTGTGATTCTGTGATTCTATGATGTTGAGGAAAGGGAAATGAAAAGCAAGGTGACTGCTCAGCAGGTTGGTCTGGACTGTGATTAACCCCACCAGGCACAGATTCTTGGGGCTTTTTTCTGTGTCAGTCAGATTTTTTTATTATTATTATTAGTTATTTTTTATTTTATTATTCCTGAATTGGATAGTCTTGCCTACAAGATGTAACGCTGTGGTGTGACCTGGAAATCGAAGCCGCCTCAGAACTGGAGGGGGGGACACTTGAAATGGTTCAGGAAAGGGACAGTTGTCTTATCAGGTTAATGAGGAACTCTTGCTGATGAAGGAAAAAAAAAAGTATTTTAACAGTGAAAAGACAAGACTGGCAACAATAAAAGATGAAAAATTTGTTCTTCTTTACAAGTGGATGACTGGAGGGCAATCATTATTACAGATACTTCAGAAATAATCACCATTGTCTCTTCTCAAATGTTGTGTCTTAAAAGCTGCAGACAGGTTTTCTTAAATAATGGCCTCAAAAATCTTTGCTCCTTTCTGGAAGAAAACCACCGAGCTAAATAACTGCTAGGCTAATAAGTACTTTAACTCTCGGTCTAGTTGCTCCTTTATAAGCTATCAGCTTTAATACAGTTGCCTTGAGTGCTGAGGCCACACAAATCTGTTCGTGCTCCATAGAGGGACGATTTTATTTTGGAGTATCTTAAGGTAATTCACCCTATGGGGCTGCAGTGCCCACCTCTGCATCCTAATTGTGGATGCTGCCTGTGCTGGTGATGGACAGAGTTTCAAGGCAGCCCCTATAAATAAATTGGTGTAAGTCAGCACCACTGAATCTGTTTTGATCTTTGAAGTCGATTTGTGGGATGCTTGTGGTCCTGCTGCTGACCAGTGTGTCCTTTTCTTCTCTTCTTCTTCCTCCCTCTCTGCCTCCTGCCAGTAGCAGCCCGATGCCACCGGCCAAGCCAGGGTTTTTTTCCTAACAACTGCTGTGAGTCCGTGACCAAAACCAAAGCTTGAAGTATTTTGAACAGACAGATGCTGGTACAAGTTGACCAAGGTTTCGAGCGACAGGTAATGCCACATGCTATGCTTATCTTCCTTCAGCAATGAAGCTGCAAGGAAAAGACAATGACAGGAGGAAAGCTGCATTTTCTGGAGCCGGTGTTCTCATCTCTCCTTTTCAGCATTTGTGCATGCTGTTTTGCCTTCAAGAAAATAGGATCCGCTCTTCTTAACAAAAGCAACTGCTAGAGCTCAAGTAACTTTCCCTCTTGGTCCTCCTGTCCTCCAGGAGACATTTGGACCCCGTCTTCATCTCAACAAACTGCCCAACTAGGGGCATCTCCTTTTCTTAAAAGAAAAAATAGGTAAAATAACATTTTGAATGCCAATGAGCATCTATGAGAGGCCAAGGCCAATCATGGATCTTGTTTAGCTACATGGCATTGCTTAGCATCGAAGCCAGGTTATGCCCTGCGACTCCCTGTAGATATTTATTCCCTACCATTAACAGGGCAGGAAAAGCAAGTGGTGAATGGTATCGCTGCAGTTTTAAGCACGCTGTGGCTGTACCTGCTCCAGGGCACAGCTTTGCTAGGAATCCATCCTGATGTTGCTCCTGGTGCTGCCTGCGCACAGCCTGCCTTGCTGCCCAGATTGCAGGAATCAATGCTAAGCCCCAGCATGGCCCAACGTTGTTTCCCTGTTGGCTTGTCCACTTCTGCTCTGTGTTTTATCCAAGGTCATAGCTCCAGGAGCATGAGTATTTGCAACTCTTCCCTGGCTATTTGCAGGAGATTGTTTATGGCTGGAAATAAATCTTGTCTGGGTGTTAATTGCCCTCCTCTCTGCTGTTTATTATCTCATTCTTTGCTGCAGTTTACAGAAAGGAGGTGTTCAATGTAATAGATACTGCTTGCTCTGCTTTCAAGTTTCTGGACACAAAGCTGGTATTATCCTTAAGCTTTCCCTGTAGCATCTGCTTCTAACAAATCTGAGCAACGTGCAGATTGAAGCCAACCTCCCCAGCAAGGCAGGAGGGTTACTCTCTCCCTTCCAGGTGGCTGCTGCAGTCTGGCAGCGATCGATAGACACGGGGCCATGAAATGAAGCTTCACAGAGGAGCTGGAGAACTGCCTGCAGGTGGGACTGGTTTGTTGCTGGTTGATTTTGCTGCTGCAGAAAACAAGGGAGATTTCCTCATGCTGCTGCCCCCACCTCGCCGCTCTTCCCCTCTTACTGCCGGACACGCAAAATACTTTTCCAAAGCAAGACAGGAAATGGTGGTAAAATGATAATTAAACAATGTGTTTAACAAGCAGGGAATAAGATCAGAGCCAACTAGGTAGCTGTGAGGCCTTCTTTAGGCAGCAAGAAGAAAACAAAAATATATGGAATAAGGTTAACTTTGTCCGCCTAAATGGACATTATAAGGACAAATATTCTGTTCACATGTACCCTTTCAGCAGCATGTTTAATTTGTTAAGCCCAAGTGGATTCATAAAGTGAGCCCCTTCATCTTCATTAAAACTGATGAGAATGAATTGCGAGATGGGGCATTATTATTCTGGCTTGATTCACTCCGTGTGCAAGCCTCGGAAGCGTTAAAGAGCACAAACAGGCTGCAGCATGGCCATGTTAGGCTTTGCCATCCCTACCTTGACAAACCTGAGCTGTCCTCTCCCTCACCTCAGGACACACTAAAGTAATGGCAGTTCAGCAGCAGTGGCAACTAAAAAAAAAAATTTAAAAAGCAGAAAGCTCTCAGATTCAAGGGGGAATTAGAGGAATTGGTTTTCTGTTTTCAAAAAGAGACCACCACAAGCCCACCAAGCAGATGCCGAAACAGCTCTTCAGCCTTTGCAAAATGTGGCTTCATGTCCCTCACTATATGACTACTTTTTGTAGTCTTACGGGGATTTTAGTTAACATTTTCTTCATTATAAGGAGGCAGAGCTGTGTCACTTCGTGCTCTGAGATTGCCTGTTGTATGTACCTGTCTTCTGGTCTCTCCCCTTGACACTGACATAGCTTCCAGAGCTTTTCAAGGCTTTCTGAGAAAGCTCATTACTTGGGCCATCAGTCTAAATTAGGACAAAGAACAAATTTAAGACTAAGCAAAGCATGTAGACAGACTGCTCCAGCCTGTGGGTTGGGCAAAGCATCCTTGAGGATCATAGGCATAACCATAAACCTTTCTTTATACAGCAGAAGAACCAGTAAGGTCTTATGGCCTATCAACAATGATGTTATGTATCACAGCTTCAGGAAAAGGCATATACAGGACTGGGCAAGAATTTGCATTACGTGGACATGAGCAAAATGCTATAGCTGAAGGAGAAGGCAGTGTCTAGCAAACCCTCTCTTTACTACTGCAACCTTTTGGTGAACCCCGACATTAATGTTGAAGTTCTTAAACAGTGCCACAGCCACTCCCACCTCTTGCTTTCTCGAGATGAGCTTTGAGTTCATGAACAGATGTCCCAGAAACGGTAAGTACCAAATGCAATGCACCCATAGCATAGATTAGACCTACTATATTATAGCTTCATTGCATCAAATCCATAGCCTCACATAGGCATGAGCAGAATGATTGCCATTTAAGAAAAAGACTTCCTCTCTTGGGCAAGAATATGTCTTATCCCTGAATTCTCAATCAGATCACAATCATAGCATCTCCAATCACACTATGATCAATATCTCTATGTGCTTTCTAGCCAAGGGTGCAACCTGATTATACACTCCTTCATCCGTCAAGCATCTTCCTTTGTCAGACTTGTTGCTTCGGGATCCTCTGGATGAAGGCCAGGGCCTGTGCTGAGTTTTGAACATGATCTGTACATATTGATTTCCCAGAAGAGACTCTCAGCCAGCAGCACTGCTACTGGCAACGCCTTTCTGCAATTCAACAAGCTGGTGCCATCCTTCCCACCCTGGATTTGGGTCTAGAGAGGGTGAATACCTCAGGCATCAGGGAAAAGCCACGGTCCAGCTTGCTTCAAAGATTAAATTCAAGACCCTGCACTGCAGCAGGAGCAGCACTGGGAATAGGGCCCTCACCTGATGGATTTTCAGATCACTTTTACTCCCTCAGCTGTTCAGACACGACACAAAACAAAGCCACAGTGGCTTTGGGCAGAAGTCTAAGGAAAATGCCGCGGTAGGGGAAATGCTGTAGTGGAGAGCCTGGAGATGTGTGTGTACCCAGAGTTTCCCCAGGAGAACTGCAGATGTTACTGTGCACTGGAGGTGCAGCTGCTCCTGCGGGCACATAACTCTTAGTGAGGAGAAACAAATCCAGTGGTTCATTTTGCTGTTGAGAGGGCAGGCATCCCCACCAGATCCTGGTATTCAGATTTTGACTCTCTCCTCCACACTTTTCTTTTTCCTTCTCCCTCAGTTTTGTGAAACTCCAGACAGTTGCCGCTTATCCACGTGCGTCTCACTGGTGCATGCTGTGACATCTGTTTAATGTGCTGTCAAGGATGGACGGGGAGCAAAACAATCCCAGCATATCAGTTATTAGTTTTTGAGACGCTAAAGGCTCTTTCCGGCATTTTGATGACAGAAGGAGACAGCTCTGTTCTTCAGTGGGATTTATAAATATGGGTATGAGGAAAACTTCAGAAACAAGAGGCAAGGAGAAACTCACGGGCTGGCTCTGACCTCAGGGTGGGCACTTGCTCGTTTTGCTGGGTGTGTTAAATCTGTAAATAGATGTACACAGCCAGGATGTACAAAGCCATGTGTTTGCTTTTTAAAACAACAGGTAGACAAACCAAATTTTCTTTTGGGTGTTTGGCCACCTTGTGACTCCTTAGCAAGAGCTTTGCAAATTAAAATCTCTTGTCTCTGAGGGAAAACTTGGTTGTAGCTTCTCCACCAGCACCTCTGGGTGCAGCCCTCGGGCATCAAGTAACAGATGGAATTTTGATGACACCACATCCATCTGCACAGGGTTACTGAGTGGTTGATGGGACAGTAGGGAGTGTAGAAACCTCCCATCCCCTGGGGCAAAAGAGCAGGCGGGCACACAGATTAACTCACAGAAATTAATAGCGAGCTCTCTGAAAGACCTAAAGGCAATACTTGCTACATGCAGGGTGAAGACCATGCTGGGGAGCTTTAATTAAACTAAGCAGCTTGCAGAATAACATTGCAAAAAAATGGATAAAAATACATGGTGTCAATGAGTTATTACCATAAACCCTCACCTGATATCTCACAGGGGATGCCCTCTGTTCCCTGCCCTTGCAGAAGGCCCAGCTCCTAATCCCCCTAAACAGCTGATTTAGGATGCAAAAGATCCCATGCCAGCTGATGGAGGAGAAAGCGGGTTGCCAGAAGGGAGCCCTGCTTGGGGCTGGGAGAGTGAGCACAGCATGGCCAGGCAGTGGCTTTCCACTCATCACTCCAGTGCTGGCTGACAGCCAGAGCTTTCGGCATTGTCTTCCCCCTGGCTGGGAGCAAGGAGCCAGAATCACTCTGTCTTGGACTTTGGAGCCTGCAGAAACAGATTTTTTTTTTTTTTTTAAGACCATCTCCTTTTACTCAGCTCCCTCCAGATTGTATAATTTTGTCCCCGAGCTTTTCTGTGGCATTTGCTTGGCACCAGCATTTTTGCTGCCATGTCTTTGCTAGTTCTCTGAAGACCGAGGCTCTTGTTCTCATCCGGTTTGGAGCCCCTGTTTGAAAAATATAGGCAGTGGCTTTGCTGTTATTTCATTATGTTCATATTTCAAGGCCATGTTAGATGCAGCTTTGAGCAATCTGATCTAGTGGAAGGTGTCCCTTCCAAACCAAACCATTCTATGATTCTAGTTTTTATGGTTACCACTGAAAAAAGGGATTTTCATTTGGAAGCTGCCTCTGTTGCTGATATAAAGAGGGGAGGAAAACCCCACAATTCTTACAAGTAAGACCACGTGGTGTAAAATAAACACATGCATTCACCTGTGATGCTCCTTTAGTACATGATATCTATAATTTAGTGGTGAATTTGGTGCTTTACACTACAGCACACTGCAGCTCCTGAGTGAGCCTGGGGATTACAGGATTCCTCCTGGGTGGGATTGGACACAGGAATGTTTGAGACAAGCCTAAAAAAAACAATAGGTGGATCAGTGCAAGTGAATGTTTTACCTCTGCCACAGTCACAAAGCATCACCCACCCTGGCTCATGGTCCCCTGACTCCTGGAGAGGGGGATCCAGGATACTGGCAGAGGTAGCTGGAGGGAGCATTTGCAGAGGAGAAGGTTCAAAATTCATTTCTGGGTTGTCTTCACTGGTCTTGATAGTCACAGGGGGACATGTTCAGACAAAGTTGGTTCAGAGTCAGCATGAAAATACTGTTGCTTTCCCTTCCTCTGCCCTGCAGCAGGGTTGACACATCACCCTTTTCAGGGTTGAATCACTCCACTGAACCATCAGGCAGATAATGGGACTCTGGTAGCAGTGTTTTGGGCCCCACAAACATACTCGTGCAAGAGACACCAAGCATCAAAACTATCTCCTCTGTTAGGCTCTGCTGCATCAGCTCTGAAGGCAGGAAGCCTGGAGAACACAGGTCATGCAGCTGAAACCTCTTGGTGTTGGGCATTGTGATGTGCAGGGTGAGGCTTCCTCCACCAACACACAGACCTGTGAGACGATGAACTTCAGAGGCTGCTTTGGCCGCGATGGGGCATGTAGGATACAAGGGGACCGTGCCAGGTGCCTGCCCCTCTGCCGCTCTCCTCCACGTGGTCTGTGCTCCGCATGCTCCCAATCCATGGGAACTTTTAAATAATCAGTTTTTGAGGAAGGGATAATTACCAGCTTTCAGCTTGCCCACGGACATCAGTGCTATCAAAGAAGCCTAAATGCCCGCTCTCTTTTCTGAGGAATTACCATCCTGTAACGCAGTACCTTTGGCTCGTATTGATCCATGCGTGGTGGATTATGCACAGCTGTCGACAGATAAGACTGAAAATATGAAACAGCCCCCTCGAAGTGCTGGTACCGTACAAAGCCTTTATTGAATAGCAATCTAAACATCCAGGCTGCTCCTCTCAGATAACCTAATCTTTTCCTGCGTTAACGCCTCAGCACTGAAAGGAATCAATTATGTCTATCAGTCCATATAGATTGGGTGCTGCGTTTTTTGGAAGCTTAGTCTTGTTCCTTCATTATTGGCTGATCAATAAATTCTTTCAGTAGGAGCATTTTACAGTTACGTAATGAAAAAAACATCATAAAAGTTTGGCTTCAGCTGATCCCCTGTGTTGTTCGTTTTTTAGGGGTTGGATTTATTTGTTTTGTTTTATGCCTATGAATTAATTACATAAAGTAGTCCTGAAACCGAAATCCAATCTGTCCTTTCACAAACTGGGCATTCTTTTTGTTGCATATCAGGGGAAAAAAAAAAAAAAGAAAACCAGCAATAACAATACAGAAGTCAGCTGTAAATATTTCATGTTTTCATTTTCCCTGAATTCACTGTTACTCTTCCCTTATTAACAGTCTACAGAAGAATTGTCATAGCAACAGTAGCAGCTCATTGAGGAAATTACAAGCGAAATGTAACCCTGACAGTGCAGAGGTGGCTGCAGCAGTGCCCTGTGCAGATGGGACCAGAGCGATGGTCCAGCCAGGCTCCAATGAAAGGGGCTGTGCACCCTGGCAGCCCAGGAAAAAAGGTGTCAGCAAGCCCATTACACCAGTGTTTGGTGCAGTAGATGCTGCTCCTTGTTCTCCTGGGGCTTCTTACCTTGCTCCCATTGTCTTCAAAGAAAACTGTCACTGCCTCTTATTCTATGCCCCCGTGAAGCTTCTCCAGCACTGAGCTGCAAAAAAAAGTGAAAAAGACAGTAATTTTAAGTGAGAGCGTTCAAAAACATATATCTCATTTTAAAAGAATCATTGGAAAGGAAGTTTCCAGATTCCCCAGAGAATGTGCTGTATTTCCCCAAGGTCGGAGTGAGGTAAGTTTTTTTTTAATTTTAAACCAAAATATGCTGGAACACAGTATGGGTTTATCTAGTTTTCAGAAGGATGTTCTCAGTTTACGAAAAAACTTTGTTATGAAAATTGAGCCTTGAGTTTGGATGAACAAAACAGCATTCCTCACTGAAACTTGATTTGAAAACAAATTGCTGGGTAATTTCATTGTATGCTTTTTCACAAATATTTTCTGCAGGAGAAAAGTCTGACCAGTTCTGTGTGGGTTGCTTTTACACTGTGTCCCACAGAGTACTGCCAAGCCCAAACACACACAAAACCCCACAAGTCAGACATCTGAACCTTTGTAAGACTAGCTAAAAGTATTTTTAAAAAAGACAACAAGGACTGGGGTTGCTACATGGCTTCTGACTTTTAGGATTTATTTCAGTGATGTTTCCAAGCTTTTCTCTGCAAATATGAAAGGTACAAACCTGGAAGGTGCAGGAGATGTGGGCGCTTAGTTTTCGGTGGCCAGATGTCAATAATAGGCAGGCTTTTGTGGGGTGAGCTAGCCACTCTTTTCTAGGGTTTTGAAGACATTTCTTGGCCACCCTTTCTCCTCTTTCAGCTGATCACCTCTGTTGGAAGAAGAGATGCGAAATTTGGGCTGTTTTCCAGATTTTTTTCACTTAAGTGAGATGCTCAGCAATGGCAACATCAAATCCATGCCCTCTGCCTGCAGCAAAGCCACCAGCAGCACTCAAGCTGCTCTTCAGATGCTCACTGGAGACAGGCCAGGTGCTGTGAAGAGGAGACGTTTATTTTTACAAAGCTTTCCTTTTCTTCAGATAAGCCAAGGGATGATCTGCATATCTGCAGAAAGCAATCTGTGGGAAACATCCTATCAAGCACGACACTTAGGCTGGTGATCTGTATCCCTGGTGTCCATCACTCAGTGTTGGGCCGGATTCCATGGAGGAAGAATACCCTCAGCTCCCATTTCACCTGGGTTGCCTGCTTTAGGTTTCTATTTTGCAGCAGGCAGAAGGTGCATGTTGTAAAAGTTTCCATTGGCTCTTGCAGTACGACTGCTCTGAGAGGTTTCACCCCAATGCCAGGTCTAGCAAAGGCTGCTGACACCTCCAAGGGTCTTTCATTCCTCCAGAGCTTTCCTCACTCTCAGCCCTGGCACCGCGCTCTGCCCCAGCACAGCTTGCTCAGCGCCGCGCTCTCACGCATGTCGGCATCTTGCTAATTGCTTGTTTGCTCCCAGCTTATTCATAAAGATTTAAAGATTGCCCTGCCTCCCTTCAGAGGCTGGAAATAGAGAACCCCATTCAGTTTTTCAAGTGTATCTGAAAGTGCTTTCAGGCTTCGTCTTCTGAAAAAAATCCTGTGAACAACTGGATGCACAAAGCTGTTTTTGCCAGCGACGTGCCCTGTCATTGTAAGATGATGGTGACTGCATGCAGATGAACATCTAGGTGTAGAACAGCTATGGGAAAGGATGAATATCAGGCGAACACATGCAGCCGTAATAATTACATCGCACTAAAGAAAATGTCAGGGAGACTCAATGAAGTGTTAACGAAAATGGTTTTCCAGACTTTACTGCGCTAAAGCAAAAAAAATTGAAAATGTGGCCCAGGAGTCATCAATGGAATAGTAATTTTGTAATTCTCTCAGAGAGCCTAAGAGAATGGCTCTGAAAAGGACTCTGTATCCCAAAGCTTTTCAATGGGTGGTGGCAGAGTGCCCTGAATCCTACAAATCCTACAAATGGGAAACCTGAGGCACTCGTGTGCCAGGTCAGTAACTGATGTTAGTATTATATACACACTATTTGGAAACACCACACTGACAGGCTTGGGGCATCAACCACCTCTCTAGGAAGCCTGCTCCTGTGTTCAACTACCCTCTTGTTAAAGAAATGCTTCCTGACGTCCAGTCTAAACCTCTGCAGTTTATGCCTATGGCTCTGTGGCCCTCAGGATCCCCTTCTGCTAACAAAAGGAGTAATCACGTATGCCCAGAAGTGTCTTCAACATCTTGCAGATACAAGCAAAAGAGAAGCTTCACCAGGAAAAGAGAAGCTGAATCAGGAGATAAATGAAAATGTGCTTGAAACAGGGTAACAACTCTGAAGAAGCAACTGAATTCCAGAATATAAATGGAAGTGAGGAGCCTGAAGACAGTGTTCTTCTCTACAGCACACCATGGGGTCATGGGGCGAAACTGATATTGTGGGCCAGCTCAGGGCCACCAGCGAAATCTCAAGTGTCGGTGCAAGCTTGGGTTGCTTTCCTGATTTTCTTCTGTACAGATCTTCCACTTCTATAATTGGATGCACAATGTTGCACTTAAAGAAAATAAACTTAATGAACCTTCTATAATTAAAAGGGCTCCTTGCAGAGGGATCAGAAACACCCTGAAATCTCTGGGAGTATCTGCCTCCAACCTGGACTGGGACATCCCTGAAGCACCTGGCCAACAGGGATTTTCAGCAGATTTATTCATTTTTTTAAAATGGTTTACATATCCTCCAGCCAGCTATAGCAGCAAGTAGAAGAGCCGGTGATGAGAAGCACCACGTCAGAGGACAAAAATCTCTTTTGGCATAGAGAAGCAGGGCCTTAGGTAGTGAACTGAGAGAAATATGGACCTCAAAGGGACAGCCTGTCATCTTTAGGTTAAATGCCTGAATTAGGCTCTCCCTCTGCACACCTTCAAAATGCCAAGGTGTCTGTCCAACAGGTACTTCAAATCACAAGTCAGATGCCTGAACTAGATCCAATTCACCGTATTCCCCCTCACCAAGTGCAGCACATTTATCAATCTCTACTTTTCTACTCTCATGAAATAATTACTGCTAAACAATGAAATACATCGATATGCAATAGGCTAGACATATATATATTATATAAAATATAATAAAATGAAAACATTACATTGCAGAACTACAGTATTATATAGGCACTAACAACATCCTGACAAAAACCGAAATGACACAGTGGTTTCTATGTGGTTGTGCAAGACCTACTGAATCCTACAGTGATTAATTGATCTACCCTTCAACACAGAGCAGTTTGGTGCTTTTTGCCTTGCACTGGGTTATCCTTTGGCTAGTTTGCTTGTAACAGCTAAGTAACTGTGGCATAAAATACCTACAAACCATCAGCCCTCTGTATATGCATTCATCCAGTAATTTGTGACTACTTCACTGGAGAAAAACCCACCATGTCTACTAAGAGCACTTCTAGCTTTAAAATTCATAAATATTTGAGTGTTGAAATCTTCTCTTTCCCAAACTCAATTGCTCTAGTATTCACAGTAAGTGAACTCCAAAAGACTGGAAACAAATGTATTTTTTTGGCAAAGAGACAATTTCCAGCTTTAGCCACCTAACTTCACCTCTCTAAGACAAGGTCCTCCTCCCCCAAGCCTTGCTCATGGTAAGTGTGCCCTCCCAGGGGTCCACCTTGAGGAATGCTGTCTTCTAAATCCTTACCTCCACAACTCGCTCTAAGGCTGTGCATGTGTACAAAAGCCCAATAAGGAAAATGAAGTAATTAATATGGCTATAACATGGGTAACCATTTTCACAAAGTAGCATACGAGTACTGAATTCATTTTTAAAAAAGAATAAAAGAGAGGAACTGGCTGTACTGCTGCAGCATTTGTTTGTTCAGAAAGCCTCGGCCACAAACAAGCCTGACCCTGTAAGTATTTCTTAGTGCACAGGGAACTCCAGTATTGACTAAGTAGTGGTTACACCTCTTGCTGCCATTGGTGTAAACTTGTCAAAGAGGAAGGACTAAATCAAGTTATTAAACAAGTCAACAAGCTGAAAATTTACCTTTTCCTGTAATGCTTCTAGCAATGGCTAAATGAACTACTAAATCAAACACATCATAGCAAATTAGCAAAGTATGTTACAGCAAAAAATGAAGTTTAATGGCACACAGCAATTGCCAGGATTTTTAATCAATTCTTTGCAGCTTGGGTCCTTAAATGTTTAACAATGGAGGCATAATATAAAGAAGATTAGCTCAGAACACAAAAGGAAATTCCCTGGTGGAGTTAGCAGCATGGAAAGGGTTTTTTTTCTCCCTTCAGGACTGTCTCTACAATACTACTGCATTTTCACACTAATTTCAATTTGAGTTTCAGTACAGCTTAAATTACATCACCAAAACAAAACATAACTGCAAATGAACATATTCGCTTGCATCCCCCTCCATCTTTAAAGGTATGAAATGGAAGACAGGAAAATTGCTAGGAGATAATCAAATTATGGGCTCTCCCTTTACACCAACATGGGCTCCTCTTAGAAGAAAAACAACATATAGAAAGTTCCTAAAACTGCTACAGCTGTTTGCAAATTTTATGTGCTTTTTTGTATCTCCATCAAACATGTAATTTCTTTAAGATGTCGTATATCTTCTCAGAAAAATGTTGACTTTTCTGAACCATCAGGGCTCTCCGGTAAAACAAAAGGGTTTTCTGGTGCCAATTTGGCCTGTCTGGAAACATCAATCACCAAGGTAGACTTGAGGAGTGCAGATAAGACATGAGGCCAGACAACACAGCAGTTTTTAAAAGCTGTGTTCAGTACACTTCAGGTCCCTAGTCTTATTTTATGATGCTACGCAGCAGAAGATATAATAGAATAATAGAATCATTCAGATTGGAAAAGACTCTTGGGATCATCGAGTCCAACCATCAACACTACTCTACAAGTTCTCCCCTAAACTATATCCCCCAACACCACATCTAAATGACCCTTAAACACATCCCGGGATGATGACTCAACCACCTCCTTGGGCAGCCTATTCCAGTATCTGACTACTCTTTCAGTGAAAAAATTTTTCCTAATGTCCAGTTTAAACTTACCCTGTTGCAGCTTGAAGCCATTCCCTCTTGTTCTATCACTAATTACCCGTGAGAAGACACCAGCAACAAGCTCTCTACAATGTCCTTTCAGGTAGTTGTGGAGAGTGATGAGGTCCATCAATCCAATCTATCCAAGTCTCTCTGTAGAGCGTCCCTATCTTCATGTAGGTTAACACTCTCGCTTAACTTCGTGTCGTCTGCGAACTTACTGATTATATACTCTATGTCCTTATCAAGATCATCGATAAAGATGTTAAACAGAAATTGTCCCAACACTGAGCCCTGATGAACACCACCTGTGACCAGCCACCAGCTGGAATTAATTCCATTGACCACTATTCCTTGGGCCTGTCCATCCAGCTAGTTCTTGATCCAGCAGATTGTTTGCTCATCCAGGCCATGAGCAGCCAGTTTTCCCATGAGAATTCCATGGGGAACAGTGTCAAATGCTTTTCAAAAGTCTAGGTAGACAATGCTCACAGCCTTTCCCTCATCCAATAGTCAGGTCGTCTTGTCATAGAAGGAGATCGGGTTCATCAGGCAGGACCTGCCTTTCATAAACCCGTGCTGACTAGGCCTGATCCCCTGGTTGTCCTTTATATGGCTTGTAATAGCACTCAAGATGATCTACTCCATGACCTTCCCTGGTACTGAGGTCAGACTGACAGGTCTATCTTTCTTTCTGCCTTTCTTGTAGATGGCTGTTACATTTGCTACCCTCCAGTCCATTGGGACCTCCCCAGTTAGCCATGACTTCTGGTAAATAATGGAAAGTGGCT
>JAVSBS010002873.1:170653-185392 GCA_033124195.1 Coracias cyanogaster
AGAAGGAGATTCAGTTCATCAGGCAGGACCTGCTTTTCATAAACTGACTAGGCCTGATCCCCTGGGTGTCCTTTATATGGCTTGTAATGGCACTCAAGATGATCTCCTCCATGACCTTCCCTGGTACTGAGGTCAGACTGACAGGTCTGTAGTTTCCCAGATCCTACTTTCTGCCTTTCTTGTAGATGTGTGTTACATTTGCTACCCGCCAGTCAATTGAGACCTCCCCAGTTACCCATGGCTTCTGGTAAATAATGGAAAGTGTCTTGGCAAGCACATCTCCCAGCTCTTTCAGCACCCCTGGGTGTAACCCATCCAGTCCCATAGACTTGCATGCACCCAAGTGGTGTAGCAGGTCACTGACCACTTCCTCTTTAATTGTGATGACCTCATCATGCTTCCCCTCCCTGTCTCTTAGCTCATGAGGCTGGGTGTCCAGGGAACAGCTAGCTCCACTGCTAAAGACTGAGGCAACGTAGGCATTAAGCACCTCAGCCCTTTCTTCATCCTTTCTTACTATATTTCCCTCTGCATCTAGTAAAGGAGGGAGATTTTCCCTAATCCTCCTTTTGTTGTTAATGAATTGATGAAACATTTTTTATTATCCTTAACATCTGTAGCTAGGTTGAGCTCTAGCTGCGCTTTGGCTGTCCTAATTTTCTCCCTGCATAGCTTCACTACACCTTTATAGTCTTCATGAGAGACCTGCCCCCTCTTCCAAATGTTGTAGACTCTCCTTTTTTTCTTGAGGTCCAGCAAAAGGTCCCTATTTAGGCAGGCTGGTCTCCTTCCCCACCTACTTGTTTTTCGGCACATGGGGACAGCCTGCTCCTGTGCCTTTAAGACTTCTCTCTTGAAGTATGTCCAGCGTTCCTGGACTCCTATGTCCTTCAGGGCAGCCTCCCAAGGGACTTTGTCAATCAGTCTACTGAACAGGTCAAAGTTTGCCCTCCGGAAGTCTAAGGTGGCAGTTTTACTAACCCCTCTCCTTATTTCTTCAAGGATCGAAAACTCAATCATCTCATGATCACTGTGCCCTAGATGGCCTCCAGCCTTTACTTCCCCTACAAGTTCTTTCCTGTTCACAAGAAGCAGGTCCAGGAGGGCACCTTCCCTGGTTGGCTCACTTAACAGCTGTGTGAGGAAGTTATCCTCCACACATTCCAGAAGCCTCTTGGATTGTCCCCTCTGTGCTGTGTTGTATTCCCAGCAGATATCTGAGAGGCTAAAGTCCCCCACAAGAACAACGGCAAGTGACTGCGAGATTTCTCTCAACTGCTTATAGAAAGCTTCATCCACTTCACTGCTTTGGTTGGGAGGTCTATAGCAGACTCCCACAGCAATATCAGCTGTATTGGCCCTGTATTGACCTAATCCAAATACTCTGAACACCGTCATGACTATACTTGATTTCCGAGCTCTCACAGCATTCTCTAACATACAGGACCACTCCATCACCTCTCCTTCCCTGTCTATCCCTCCTGAAGAGCTTGTAGCCATCAGTTGTGGCGTTCCAGTCATGTGAGGCATCCCACCACATTTCTGTGATAGCCACTATATCATAGTTTTGTCGGTGCATCATGGCTTCAAGCTCCCCCTGTTTGTTGCTCATACTGCATGCATTGGTATAGATGCCCTTCAGATGAGCTAATGATTCCAACACCTTTTTGTGAGTGTGGGCCCCATTTCCTATCAGACCCTTCTCAGGTGCTTCCTTGATTTCTAAACGTCTATCCCTTCTCTCAAATGAAGTGGCAAAGCAAGAGTCCTCCCTAGTCCACCATCTTTCAAGCCCTGGCATGCTTCCCTTGGGCCTAACAGGCCCAATTACCTCCCCTTCCCCCTTCACATCTAGCTTCTTAAAGCCCTGTCAATGAGCCCTGCTTACTCCTGCCCCAAAATCCTTTTCCCCCTCTGGGACAGGTGCATCCCACCTGCCACCAGCAGGCCAGGTGTCTCATATAGCAGACCATGATAAAAAAACCCAAAGCCCTGCTTATAACACCAGTCCTGAAGCCACATCTTGACCTATTGTCTCTTCCTGTTAATTTCCTCATTCATGATTGACACTGAAGGGATAGAGGAGAACACAACTTGCATTCCTGATCCCTTAAGCAGCTGTCCCAAGGTTCTAAAACCTCTTTTGATTTTGGGCTCCTTCTACCCACTTCATCATTACCCACCTGAAATACTAAAAGGGGGTAATAATCAGAGGGGTTTACGAGGGCAGGAAGTTTGTCCAACACATCCCTAACCCATGCCCCAGGGAGGCAGCAGACTTCCCTGTGAAGTGGGTCAGGACGGCATATTGGCCCCTCTGCCCCTCTCAGTAGAGAGTCACCCACAACAATGACCTGTCCACTTTTCCTTTTGGAGCCAGTTGTGATGCTGGGTCTACGGCGACTTGGTCTTTCTAGCATTTCTGGCCTGGGTGAACCATCCTCCTCTCCACCAGCCAGTTCCTGCTGCAGGACTCCATACCAGTTCTGCAAGGGTAACTGGGAAGGTGGGGGAGGCTGGGAGGGGATTTGCCTCCTTCCCTGAGCAGGGACCTGTTTCCATCCCCCCTCTTCTCTGAGGTCCCCTCCTAAGGCCTGGTGACAAGAGGGTGGGGGTCCTCTGATTTATGTGGGGCCTCAAACTGTTTCTTTTCTCTCAGGGAGTGGAGCCACCTGTTGATCTCTCTCTCACACTCCTTGATACTCCTCAGCCTCTCTACTTCATCCTTCACCAGTTCACATCCGACACAGGTGTTGTCACTGCTACCCTCCATTGCAAGTGCCAGGCTCCGGCACTCTCTGCAGCCAGAGGCCTGCAGGTCTGCATGTTTGCGTGGGGCCTCTGTCTGGGTGCCCACAGCTTTTCTAACCACAGCCTTCGGCCAGGTAGCAACCATGTGTGAGATAGAGATGAATGATTCCTGTCGATAACAGGATATTTGGTTGAGAGCGCTGGCCTGTGGCCTGCTTGAGACAATGTCTGTCCCACACCTGTTGCTGATGAATGGAATGTATTGAATTGATCTGTATGGAACTGTATCAATGTGAATTGTAAATAAGGCTGTAGAGTATACCCCTGCCTCTTTCCCCCCAAAAAAGAGCTGTACTGAGAGACAAAGGAGGATGGGAGCAGAGCAGGCTTGAAGATAAGAGAGGAACGCATCTTGAAGATAAGAAGGAAATGCGGCCTGCGCAGAACATCCTTGAAGTGAGGGGGAAAAGTCTGTGTCTGCACAGGATGCTACATTGTTACCGAAAACCAGCTGGAGGACTCTACGAAGACAACTTTTCAGAAATAATTGTGCTAATCCCACCTATTCTAAGAGATAATTGTACTAACCCCACCTAGGCTTTGTGCATACTAGTATAAATAGAAGTCCAAAGAAGAGCTGTGTGTGCGTGTTGGTGGAGCACAGACTCCCCGCGCACCCAGCGCTGCTTGCTCATTCCCCACCGCGAATAAACATACCTCATTATCAACCTAAATTGGCTTAATGGTCGTGAATTTTATAACACATGGCTGGATCTCTACAAGCGAGGGACGCCTTGTGACTCAAGGGGCAGTTGGGATGAGCGTCCCTGACCTCTGACCACTTAGCGGGGTTGAACTTCACCTTGCACACGGGCAGAGGCTCCTCGCCCTGCCCAACCAGCTGCAAACAGCTGTGGCCTCGCCGGGGCACACACAGGTACTGCCTGCTGGCCCTGTGCTCTGGGCCGGGCTCTGCCCTCCTGGAGGCTTCTTCTGGGCCAGGCCCTGCCCTCCCGGAGGCTTCTTACCGCCTGACCAGCGGTGGGTGGAGCTGGCTGCACCCAGGCTGCCTCTGCAGCCCGCCCTCCAACTGACAGGCCCCAGCACAGGTCACAGGTTTTTCCCGGCTTCAAAAAGAGCTTTTTCATTGGCCCTTTTTGCGGCAGATCCCTTCCCCAGTGCAGTCTGACCTGCCCTGAAGCTGGTCTCCGCGGCAATGGTGCCTCCAGCAATTAATGGAGTTATAGCTGTGGGAGTAAAAGGAGGATCAAAACAAGATGCTACAGCAATTGCAGAGAAACCAGAGAGGTACAGGGCTGAGGGCAGAGGTATTTGTGACAAATTAAGCAAAGCAGGGAAATTAGGAGAAGACATATGTGTGCAAGGGTAGCAATGTGGAGATGTTGCCATGATCACTGGTGAATGTCTAAAGACAAGAGCATCCCTCATAGCGAGAAGGGACTACAAGTGCACCCTTTCTGCACCTGCTGAGCTTTACAATCTGCCTAAAAAGCCAAAATTATTAAACTGGCTTTGTGATCAAAAGCTGCTATGCAGATTTGAATATTGGCATAACAAAAATGTGGGATAAAAATCAGTTGTTAGCTTACATAATATAGCTCCATTAAGGTCACACTAACATCAACAACATTTGTCACTAACATTTGGCACTTGCCTGTTCCTCCTGGGATTCATTTTGGCAGATTTGTGTTTGTTTCCACACACATGGGGCTCTGTGCTTATGACAGAGGTGACCCAAAGACCTGCCTTGTGTCCAGGGAGCAGAGAGTGGGAGGTCTGGGGGCCATTGATGCTCCAACATAAGCACACCCCACAACCCCATGCCAGTGCCAGAGGCAGTGTTGACTTCTCTGTAGACGAGCTTTGCCTGTGCGGTGTTGGGTGTTGAAACCATGCATCTCAGCTGTCATGCTGGGCCCTGGTGTGTCCCCACACCATTGACCACCCTCCCTACAAGAACAGCATCTGCTCATCCTCGTGTGCACAGGCTGGGGTATGAATATTGCAGTGGGTTCACTGAAGAGTGCTTAAATACATGCAGTAAAGGTGCGTGTTCTTCTAAGAAGGGGAAATGAGGTTGCCTGACCTCACCCCTTGATGCTTGCAGGGATGCCACCTGGTACCGGCTGTACTGCAAGGCAAGGGAGCAAACCAGTGAGGAGCTACGTGATGGGGCTGCCACAGCATGTCCAGAAACCACAGGTAAAAAGCCAAACAAGAAAAGGAGCAGAAGAATATCTGATACCTGCACCTGGAGCAGCATCCTGTGGTCAGATACAAGTCTCAATGCTGCAAGTGCAGTGCAGGTTGTGACGGGGCCATGGAGGGGGTCAGGGCTGCTGGGCAGAGGCTACAAACTGCGGCACCCCGCACTTGCAATAATTCATTTCATGTTGCCTTTCCTGATGATAAGACCTAAAACATCGGTGACATTTCTCACAGGGATCACTAATTACTCATTATTGTATTTGTATTATCCCCGTATCTCTAAGCCCTGAGGAGCAGGACTGTTACGTGACACTCCCCAGAATACAAAAGCCTGCATTATCCCAGCTGCAAGGAGCTTACAGTCCATGGGCTGAGATGCTGTGCCAATACTTCAATACCTTGGAGCAAGGATGGGTTTTGCTAATCAGGTGCACTTCTCCCGAAGTATGAACCAATGGTTTAGTCAGAAAATGCCCAACTGGAATGCAAGGGGAGCATAAAGGTCAGCATCATCCAAGAGATGCAGAGGGAAAGCTCTGCACAGTGCTGGCACTGGGTCTCCCTGGCTGATGTGCTGTGGTGAGCAGTATAAAGAAAAAAACCATCATACTTCCTCACTTTCTTCTGAAGACATCAACCAGGAGACGTGGCCCTGAGGATCCAGCTAAGTTCACAACACAGTAAGTACTTTCTACACAACTTTCTGGTTAAGGGTCTCAAAGTCTCTTTCTCATGAGATAAGTATTTTAACTTATGGATGAAGAATTTAATTCCTGCTCCTTGTGCCACTGCACAATGTTGGTGTTACTCTTCTACCATCCTCGGTGGAGAGGGGTTCCTAGCCAAGATTGGTCCCATTGCAGTGACCCTGGTGCCACCAGTACCACCTAATTCAAGACTCCAAGCTCATTTTTACAACCAATAACATGCACACGCCTGCATGTGAAAAAGCATTTTAAAGGTATTTTCCACTACATAAAGATGCAGAAGAAGTAAACAAAGCTTAGAGAGTGAAGAAATGAACCAACATCACTCTTGAAGACAACTATGAACCAAGTACAAAGGCTCCTCAAAGTCAGTCTCCAGCTTCTTTAATTTGTTTTTGCATTTGCATTATTGTGGTAGGGAGCAAAACGCCACCTCCTTCCCTCCTGTGGTACCCAAGAAAATAAGACTTCTTCTAAAAGGAAGGGTGGGCACTCACCCTGCCAGCTCCAATGAGGACAGTGTCTTCACCATCTTCAACACCAGCAGCAGACAATACATTGGCATGCACAAAGTAGTTTTGAGGTGACACCATTTCAAGTGAAAGGAGGAGGAGGATGCTGACAGAAGACCAGAGCAAAGCTGGAGTAGTTCTGACTCGCCTGAGACATCACTGGGCTGAGGCTGGGCAGGCTGGAGGACCAGAGAGCAATGAGAGATGCTCATCACACTGCCCAAAGATGTGGCTCTAAAACAGATTGGTCTCACTACAAAGTATTCCAACAGTGTGTGTAAATGTAATTCAAGACACAATACAGGTCCCTTTCAACTTCATCCCTTTTGCAAGTCCATGACTAGCACAGGATTTCTCCTTCTGCTTTGTCCCCGAGCTCATCCTCTCCATCCCGAAGGCTGGTACACCATGAGCTGTTTCAGTGCAGGCAGTAAGTGTGTTCCATGCAGCAGTAAGGCCTGGCTTGCAGGGCACACAGCATTTCTGCTTTTTAACTTAGGCAGGGACCTGGCCCCGTAGCTGTGTAAATCACAACCTATAAAATAAAAACCAGGGGGTTGCCAGGACAAATGAGGCCAGTGGCTCATGCCAAGTTTTAAGAACTTGACCTTATGAACTCAATTAAACCACCACAATGGGCATGTTATGCCTTGATGTTGGAGGCAATATCAGAAAGTGTCCCTGGGATTGCAGGAAGCCTCCCCCAGCAGCCACGAGGGCTGCACAGCCACACAATTTTCCTGCCTGCAAGTACTTAGAAAGGTGCTTGTAGCTGCACTGGGTCACAGAGGTCATATTTGATGACAAATCATGTTCTTGCTGCCTCCTAAGCCTGTTCTGCCAAGTCCCCCAGCAGCCCTGGGGCTCCTAGTCACCAGTGGGCAACAACAGTCTGGGGTAAAGAAGATCGGATGTCTCCACTCCATCTTGGAGCTCAATTGTACTGAGGAAAAAGCAACAAGCCCAGGACAGTGGTGGTCTGCCTGTGGGACAAGAGGCAGTTCTCTCTGTGCTGGCCCCACTGGGGCTGGCTGCACACCTGAGGATGTGCTGGAGCCACCACAGGACACGTCTGGACCCAACAGCTCAGGATTGCTGTCCAGAGCTGTATTCATCTTACCTTGGCTTGTGAGGAGCAGTGCTGGGATGCCGTTTTGTCTGTCCCTTACTCTTCACCATATCCTAGACCTGTGCTGGCACACAAATTCCCAACCAAGGCACCGAAGTGGGAAACATTTAGTGCTGCAAGAGAAAAGGAGAGCCATCAAAATCTGTATCTTGGTGAAGCCCATCTGATGATGCCTCCTTGCTCCTGGATTAACCTGCACCCCTGGACAGCAGCTTCATCTCACCTATCTCTCACTTGCCCATTTTTACTCCTATTTGGCTTTTCCCTCATGCTCTTCCCTCCATTTAACTTGTTCACAGTGTTTTAAAGCTACTATCAAAGAATACATTTCAAATTAATATTTAAGAAGAAAAAAGCCATTTTGAAACAAATTTTTCAAAATTACGTTAAAAAAATTCCACTTTTCTTCATCCCCACCTACTTACCAACAGCATACTGAACATGAACATTTTCAGTGTTCTTGAAAATATTCCTGCTTCTCCTCAAAAAGTCCCTCTCAGGAAATAAAAATGCCACAAACCTTGTCTGCTTGTGTTTCTCATTTTAATATCATCTCTTTTATGTTTGTCGCATTACTGACCGCAGTGCCCAGCACACATGGGAAGAGCATTACAGCCCAGCTGTGATCTGCCCCAGGGACACCTGGCGACATTGGTCCAGAGCAGCCAAAACCCCAAAAGAAAACCTGCAAACCAGCTAAAACCCCCTGGATACATTGATTTTCTCCTTTCATCCTCCTCCCAACATATTGCATATGCCTTGGGCCACGGGGTGGGCTTTTGTGGGAGCTCAAGGCACGTTCCACCACATGGATGCTCCTTCCTTGTGGAGCTGACACCTTCTTTCTGTAATCATTTCTACCACTGCTAATGGCTTTTTTTACTTAACCAAATCCTCAGTTATGCATTCTAACGATGAGCGATGATTCATGAGCAACAGATGTTGGTGCCGGCACTAACAGAGCGGCATTACTCGCTCCATAGTTTCAGGTGCCAAAATAACATTTATTAACCATCTCCACTGAAGGCTCAGGAGCTTAAAGGTAGGTTTTACCGCTGACACACTGAAAGGAGAAACAACAACAGAAAGCCAGTGACGGTATCATTAATAAAACATTTACAAAATACATGTCGAAGTTGAACTTGCCCCCGATGTGGAAAATAATAGAGGAGGATTGTTTCATTTTTTCTCTTTCTTCATTTTGATTTGTTTGGATTTAAAGACTGTTATTATGAGACTCAAGATACTTTTCAATCAGTAAGAAATGCTTTGGTGCTTTTTATTTATTTATTTTACGGCAATTCTAAAGGTATAATGAAAGGTTTTAATCTTATTTCAGAGATGTAATTAAAAAAATCTCAGCTTCTAAGAAGGTCAATATGGCTTGCTAAACAACATTGATTTTTGGAATATTACTGATGTGCCTAGTGATTTTTTTTTTAAGATAACTTCCATCCCTTCAAGAACTGTGTCAGATATAATTTGATTGGTAAATACCTACTCTAAATTAAACTCACACAGTAATTATAGGTGCCTCATCAGAAGTTACTGGAAAATTACTCAAAATGCTGAATCAAGTCCCGAGGACAACATAACAAATTTTCTTCTACTTCACATTTTGAACTAGATGTTTGTTTGTGGGAGTTATTGGGGTCTTGAAGTGGAAACTTGGGCCTGCTGAACTTCAAAGGTCTTTGAACATTGATTTGCACAGGACAAGGATTTTCAGGTCTGGTTTTCCAATCAGGCTCTTTTACCAAACTGGGGGTTTCTTGTCTGGAAATTGGGGCTGCTGATATGTTATCTGTCTCCTACAGCATTACTGCACTTAATGCTCAGCAAGCACTTTGGAAGCTTTAACTGAAAGGGTCAGACTGTTTTAACTAATCATCCTTGTATTGCCCACAGAGAATACCACGCCTGGAGGGGACCACCACTATGGATTAACTGTCTGATAAGTCTGCCCCATTGATTTCTGGTATCCTTAGCAGGCAAAAAATGGGATTATTCTTCTGTAGGGGCTGGTGTGAGGACAACCTCACAGCCAGTGCAGAGGGCTTGCTCAAAAAGACCACTCAGCTATCATTCAAATACCTTCCATTTCAGCCTATTCTGGTCTACAGGTGGGGACAGAGGGTCTGACTTGACTAAGCCCTGCTTTACAACTGGAACCAGTGATTTTCCAGTGGTGAGGCAACCCTGCCAACACAGGAGCCTGCCTGTTGTGTCTCCCCTCAGCCCTTTCATTTTATGGCTCACTTAAACGATTCCACATAATTATTCCACAGGAAACACAGTCACTGCAGTACCTTCGAGGGGAAGCGGAGATGAAAGTGTCATTCCCATTGATGTGAGGGATTTCCAGTGTCAGAGCAGCCCTCACCCAACAGGGACACCTTGCTACTAGCTTTCATTAAAGAATAAAACCCAGCTTTGACTCCCTTCAGTGATCCCATGTCAATGGATATGGACCAGAAACATGGTAAGTAATATATATGGCTGCAACGACCCTAAAATTATCATCTGCTACAAGCGATATGGCTTTCAGGAATGCTGCCTGAGAAATGGGGTCCAACAGCAGTACACAAGCACCACCCCACTGTTTTGGGGGGACAAGTCTGCTTGCAGCTCTCAGCATTACCAAGGATGCTCTATGAGCTTAAGGAGTAGACACAAAGTGATTTGTTTCAGTGCCACATCCAGCTAAATTCATGGCCACAATCCTCATTTTACAAAGGTGTTAACGAGCACTGAATCAGGCTAAAAAGCTGTTCTTGTAGCTATATACAGCAAATGAGGTGCCAATTATTGCTCCAGTTCTCCAGCTGAACATAGCTGCTTTGTTGGGTTTCAGTGAAGCTCTGCTAATTTTTCTTTTTACATTGTTTTTTTCAGCACACAAAGTGACAATGGCTCCAAAGACAATTTCCGGCATGCTTGCAAACATTTGGGTTTTGTCCTGCAAATATCTCCTGGGTGCTGTGTCTGGTGCAGGGAATGGTTCTTTGCCTGTAAAAAGCTTGCAGGGGAGAAGGGAGTTCAGGTGCAGACGTGCACATGGGTCCTCTCTTCTGGGCTCCACTGCAATGTCCCGTGATGGAAACACCTTGAGTCCCTGAAGGTGGGGACTTGAATGGGGCTTTCCTAAAGGAGAACCTGACAGTGAGGTTATTCCTGGGCTAATGGGCGTCTTCTTACACTCTCTTCCTCTAAACATATTTGCCTTGGAAGCAAATATGTTTGGAGGGGCAGCAGGCACAGCACCCAGAGTCTCATCTGCAGCCCCTGAGAGACCTCATGTCATGCTGGGCCCAGCCACGGGCTACCTTGATGGACCTACGCGCACATGAGCACCAGGGGAGCACCCACCTGGGATGGGTTTGCAGAAGCTCCTATTCCTGCTAGGAACCAGTAACAGCCTTTACTGCCAAGAGCGAGATGAATTCATCACTGGAGACACACAGGAGATGAGACTGTGGGATCGCCCCGGGGCCAGTGAACCTCTGCAGACGTGCAGCCGCGTGTCAGCCGCGTGTCAGCCGCGTGTCAGCCGCGTGTCAGCCCTCTCCTACATGCAGCCTCGAAGCAAGGCCTGGGGCAGAGTTTGAGTTGGGCGTTTCAGAGTCAGAAATCATCCCCCTACTCCCACCAAACACCGGCAAATATTAGAGAAGCATCAGAGATGTTGCTTTGCTGCAAATGGAAACCACTAATTGCTATGCACACTTTGAGGTCCATGAGGGGCAGATGAAGTGCATCAGAAGCAAAAAAAAAAGGTAGTTCACGTTAACTCCCTGCCATTCCCACAGTAAATTTGAAATTATTCATACGCCACACATACATACATAAAGATGTAAAATGTAGCTTGTTATTTGGCACTTCAGCCCGCTGTACAAGCACCTGTCACTTTGAATTAGAGAGCCTCCACAAAGTGTCAGGCCGAAATTTAGGAGAAAATCCACCGATATCTGGTTTTAGCTCCTGGAGGGGAAGAAATTTTGTCATAGTTAGTACTTTCTGCTTATAAAAGGTAAACATTTCCAACCACTCTAAATGCTAAGTCTCAACCAGAGGGATGCACACAGGAGAACTGGGTGTGCATACACATCTGGTCCCGGTGCTCATCCCAGGGAAAAAAGGTTATTCCCCTCTCAAATATCAAACTGGATTCATCCTCATTCATGGAAGAGGGATGAATTAACTTCTGATTGACTTTAAGATTTGAGATGTAACTGAGGACAGGGCTGTGAGAAGTAGCACTGCATCAAACAGTTACCATGTCACGCTGAGATACCTGCAACTATCTTCCACTACTGCATATGCTTGAGGTCCCATTTTGCCCTGAAAAATGCTTGGGTGCCATAAAATTATGATCTGCATCACTCCAGCTCACAGGTATTGGATAACAGAAGACTCCAGGAGCAAAGTCAAATACACAGCCAGGGTTTCCTGCACATGTCCTCCTTCCCCAGGGGGCTGGTGAGGAGTAGCTCTTGGAAAAGGAGAAAACAAGACCAGTATATGCAACTGACACAGTGAGGGAAAGCAGAGCTTCTACAGGGCAAGCCTAGTCCTAGGTTTATCTGGTAATCACACTTATCTTTTATTCTAACTGTTCAGCCTTTCATTCATACTGAGAAAAGAGATTTCTGTCAGTTTGCAGCACTTTTAAAAAAAATCTTTTTGATAAATGAGTTCAAAGAAAACTTAATCTGTTAAAAGACAGTTAATTCCCTAATTAAGCATTCGTCTCACTCTCTCATCAGTAACACTGAAAACGTATCAAGGCAAATTACTTGTAAGCAGATGCCTGGCAATGGCATCTTTTCTTCCTAAACCCCCTGGACAAATCCAGTTAACTGCAGCACAAAGTATTAGAGATAACACCTGAGCCCCCTCCTGACTTGCAGCGGGGAGCAGAGATGTCTGTGCTCTTTGCAAAGTTTTCCATCTGCTCCCTTTGATCACAGAGAGAAGACAGAGGGAGGAATACGTAGTGGAGATGAACTGTAACTTACATCCTTGCATGAGGCTCCACTTCCAAATTAGGGGGAAAAAAGGAGAAAAAAAATCTAGAACTGCGCACCAGAAGTACTGCTCAGAGCAGCAAGCAGGTGCCCCCGCGGGGCAGAGGGATTTGGGCCAGTCCAGTGCTCAGTGGTTTGGTGCTGGAGGAGGAAAGAGCTTGGGTGGTTGGAGTTTTCCCTTGCCTCGGTTTTGGTTTATAGTGGGCAGAGGCTGCTTTTGCTTTATGTACTAGACTGGGAGAGTAAATGAGGCTGAATCCATGCATGTGTTTTTTTATGTCACAGGCTACCTAAGAAACCCCACCCTCATTTAATTTTGGTGCATAATTTGAGTGAGGCATTTCATGCAGCCAGAAACAAGCTGTTTGGTTTTGAGACTTCAGGAAACATAATGAAAAATATCCACCGAAATTCAGAGCCTGATGCTTTCACACAAAGGATCCTGTCCAATCCCTCCAGGCTAGCCATTCCCAGGCCATTGCTCCACAAAGGTGAAGGGAGAAGCTGCTGCCCAGCCACAACCAGGGTTTGGGGTTTCTCTGGCAAGGCAAGCACTCAAGCACTCAGCCCCACAAAGCCTCTTTCTGGACCTCCAAGCCCTCAAGTTGTCCCTAACATCCCTTGCAGTGGCCACAGAAGGCCACCCTGGGCACTAATAATATACTCCAAATGCCCCAGCCCCACTCACTGTCAGGGCAATGCACTTTCTTGCCATCACCTGATCACCTGAAGTCGTGCTGTGCATGCGGAGCAGGTCCTGAATTGCCAAGGAAACACGCTGTCATCAGCCTGCAAACCCTGCCCAGCATCACTTTCATATCCCAAGCCATGCTTTATTTAGCACCAAGAACAAACCCCCCTCCCAGCCACCTTTCTGGCAGAAGCCAAAGTTCAGCCAAAGGGCCATAAGATACAGCTACACAACAGAGGGAACACCACAAAGGAGTGTGTTTGAGCAACCTGATAGTCAGTGAATACTCTAATTATGCCGACAAAAAGCGCATACCAGCTGACACTTGGCTGCATCTCTACTGTGCTAACTAGCTGCAGTTAATGAGATGGTGGCACTGAAGCTAGAAAGAACCCAAGCCAGAAAGGAACCTCACTGATTAATTAAAAATTAAGAGAGACCCAGAAGAATACCTCCCCCCACTCCTTCCACTCTGCAGCCAGCCTTGGAAAAGCTTGCCAGGGGAGGGACAGGAAAAATCTGAAAGGAAAGCAAGCCCCAAAATTCAAAGAGATGCTTCAAAAATGGCCAGGGAACTCACAGGTTGTCCATCAACTTCAGGCAAATCATAAAACCCAGTAGCAGGTGGCTAGTGATGGCCTGAAAATAAATAGCACATCCGCGTTGTTAACATCATAGGAGACAACTCGCATAGATTTATGCTTTGCTAATGTTCCTAAGGTGTTGCAAGGCAGTGAGGATAGATAATACCTTTGATGAGCCAAGAGCTTGAGCAGGGTGGGACCTGTGCCGAGTAGGAAGGATCTACAAGAGAGAAGTGGCAGACAGCCAGCGTAGCTTCCCAGCTTCAGCAAAACCCTTGTCCTTTGAGAAGCGAACCCTTGGCTGGGAGCTGGGATACAGAGGGAGAGGAGAAGCCTTAGCTCAACTCCGATCCTTATCAGGTCCTCTGCTGAATCAAACCTAAAAATAACCATAAACCAGAAAGGAATGTAACATAAATGGGATTGAACTGCCACACAAATTGTCTCCAAGAAAATATTAGGGTCTTATCCAAGGCTCAGCAGTCAGTGGTCATCTCCTCGCTGTTTCTAACGGTCGTTGGATCTGATCACTGTATAACGTATCTTGTTCATTTCTTGCCAACATAGAAAGCTATAAAAAAGCCAAGAGAAATCCATTTGTTTTAAACAACAATAGCGATAATGCTCACCGACTTCACAGCTGTTCTGGAGACTGGTAGTATTTTCAGTGCATCAAAAGGCACAAACCCTGTTTTAACCACAAAATACTATTAGTAAAAATACTTGGACATCAGAAATAATTTGCATTTGTATGACTCTAACCTCTTTCAGCTCAGTTGTGAAGGTTCCTATCTCCTTAGTATGTCAAACTCATACAGGAGTCATATATATATACGTGAATACATATGTACAAAAATACACCTATTACAAAAGAAGTTAAAAGCCTAACCAGCCAGTCAAAGCTCTTTTGTATTGTAAGACAATGGCTTGATTTCCTTCTCAATTTGCACTGCTACAAATGCAGTTACTAATCACCCACTCATTGAGTGAGCCCTGATTGCATATTGAGTGTGTCTTATTGCAGGTCCCTAGATACCCATGTCACACAAGCTTAAGTGCATGTTTGTGGGCCTGGGGTCAGGAAGGTGTCCAGATGGGATTTGAAAGTC
>JAVSBS010002874.1:0-72501 GCA_033124195.1 Coracias cyanogaster
GACCCATGGACTTATGGGTATCCAGTTTACTTCACTGCTCTTTAACTTGATCTTCCTCAACCAAGGCGAGGTCTTCCTTCACCCAGACTTTCTCTGTTTCCTAAAAAGGCTGGGACTCCTGAGGGCTGACCTGAGCAGTGAAGACTGAAGCAAAAAAGGCATTCAGTAACTCCAGCTTCTCTGCAGCATCTGTCATCAGTTCACCTGTCTCATTCAACAGCAGGCCCACATTTTCTCTCATTTTCCTTTTGCCTCCAATACTTGAAGAAACCCTTCTTGTTGGCTTTGACATCCCTCGTCAGGTTTAATTCAAAGGAGGCCTTAGCTCTCCTTGTTTCATCCCTGCATACTCTGACAGCATTCCTGTAATTGTCCCAAGAGATCAGTCCCCTCTTCCAATTACTGTTGACTACTTTCTTCCACTTGAGCTTTTTCAGAAGCTCCTCATTCAACCATGCAGTTCTCCTGCTTCCCTTGCCTGATTTCTTGCTCTTAGGGATAAACCAATCCTGAGCCTGGAAGAAGTGGTTCTTGAATACCAACCAGCTGTCTTGGGCCCCCCTACCTTCTAGAGCCCTAACCCATAGGACTTCTCCAAGCAGTTTCTCGAAGAGGTCAAAGGTAGCCCTCCTGAAGTCCAAGGTTGCAATCCTACTTACTGTTCTGTGTGTATTACCCATGATCCTGAACTCTGTCTTCTCATGGTCACTACAGCCAAGGCTGCCCCCAACCTTAATGACTTCCACCAGTCCCTCTTTATTAGTCAGTACTAGGTCCAGTAGTGCACCTCTCCTTGTCGGCTCCTCCACCACTTGAGTCAATAAGTTATCATCAATACAGTGGAGGAACCTCCTGGACTCTGCAAGCCTGGCTGTGTGGCCTTCCCAATAGATATCAGGGTAATTGAAGTCCCCCATGAGAATTAAGGCCTGTGACTGTGAGGTGACTCTCAGCTGTCTGTAGAAGGCCTCATCAACTTCCCCATCCTGATCAGGTGGCCTGTAATAAACCCCCACAACAATGTCACCCATATTAGCTCAATCTTTGATCCTTACCCACAAGCTCTAAATTCGCTCGCCATCCATCCCCAGGGAGCACTCAACACATTCCAGTTGCTCTCTCACATAAAGAGCAACTCCACCACCTCACCTTGCAGGCCTGTCTTTCCTAAAAAGGCCATAGCCATCCATGACAGCGTTCCAGGCATGTGAGCTATCCCACCATGTCTCAGTTATTGCAATGAGATCGTGTCCCTGCGACTGCACACAGACCTCCAGTTCCTCCTGCTTATTGCCCATGCTGTGTGCATTGGCATACAAGCATTTCAGAGAGGGAGTTAAGCATTTAGTTTTCACCCTTGAGGGGTGGTAGGCCTCCAGGTTCACAGAACTCCCTATGTTAATTACAGCTTGACTATTTATTAAAGCTTTTCTGCAACAGATGTTGTCACACTGTGCAGTTTACCAGCTGTGTTGACACTATAGTTTCAACAGTCCAATATGTAAACCCCTCCTGGCTTCTCTTCAAAGCCAATGGCAAAGACCATTTTTCAACACAAAAGTCAATAAATCCCCATGTGTTAGAAAACAACCATAATATGTATTTCTAAAATTATTATTGCATAGTGACCACACAGTACATGTATGACCCAAAGGAGTCATTTATATTTTAAATTGCATCTTACTCTGCACTAGAAGTGTAACAAGTACATGAAGCTATCACAGTTGTGGCACACACTGTGACACACAAATCATCACGTTTTAAACTCAGACAAGGAAACAGAAGTTTAATATACATCACAACAGCAGTAGGCATTCAAAAAGTCAGAAATACAAGCAGTGTGCGAAACAGGCAGAGCCTGACCTCATTAGGCAGGATGTGGCATCAGGCTACTGAGACTAAGCATATGTCATCCTGCATGGGATCATCTCAGTAATCCAGCGTGATGAACTGGAAAGTCAGGAATCAAACAGATCAACTTGAACAAAACAGCTGCGCTGAACAAGTGCAATCACCCCAAATATCCTGAAACCCATTCCAATACTCTAAGCTCCAGATGTTGACATAATCTTACTACTACTAAATTCAACCAAATTAAGGGGTTCGGGGTTGCAAAAGGGGATCTGTTGGGTTTTTTCTAGGATTAATAAGCCCTCAGATTGTAAAATGGTACTTTTTTATTATTAATTTGATTTTTCAATATATTTATTGTAACAACATACACCAGTTCATACTTCGCAAGTTTTTTAGGGCTCCTTCCAATTGTGGTACAACTTTCTCCTTATGTTAGTTTTATCATGAACAGGTTTTGGATTTTGTTTGCTGTTGGTCTTTTGGCATAATCACTAAGCATCATCTCCAGAGGCCTGAAAATTGAATCATTGAGACCAATCATCCTCTCAAAGGCATTTACATTCTCATTCAGTTTCTGGCAATCAGACTGTGATACAAACTGTTTTGATCAAAATCAAGCTTTTTTTAACATGCTGAAATGGCATAATTCAAAAGGAACCTCCTCTTTCCTTTTGAGAAACTAAACAGCCCTATTCCTAAGGAGCACTCCATATAAATTGGCTCTTTCAAAAAAATGATACTAATGATCGGTAACCAATAAGAGACTGAAACCGAATTAACGTGCACTGTGTAATTATCAGGGAGTGAACAAGTCCATGGCACTGGAAAACTGAATTTTCTCTCAAATATGTAAACACAGATTTTTTAAATGTGGTGTTCCCACCCACCTCCAAAATATAAAAAATATTAGTTTGAAGGATTTAGGGAAAGAAATAATCAGCATAAGCCTGAACCTTCTCTTCATGATGAATGATTGACATACAAGAGTATACTATTATCATACTAGACTAAGATACAGGTAAAGTGATAATCTTCTAAAATCACTGCTGCATGATGTCAGATTTAAAGATGCCCTGGATCAGGGTGTAATTTTTTCTAAAATATTAATATTGCTGGAGGGAACTTCTAACTCTATGCTGCCTTAGAAAGATTGTTCAAGTTTTGTTTCAATATTTAATGAGTTCGCTATGATATTTCAAAAGAACAACTAGAAAGGGACCGTTACAGAAGTACTCTCTCTTTCATGGGTGACATGAAAGGGATATGGATAGTTAAATTAACAGTTAATCAGGGCTTCTGAGAGAATTTGACTAATGCATTTACCATTAACTTTACAAACATGTTCTTGCAAATCAAGGAGGTTTATTTTCTTCTCTCTTTTAAAGTAGGATCTTAGTCCAGTTTTTCATTCATCAAAGCAAAAGGTTCATGATATTTGTTGAGAACCCTTCTAACTGTGAAAAGATAAGGTACTACTTGATTATTTTCTTTTTCTGTGAGGAATCTCCCTATTTTTTCCTATTTATTTTTATGTAATCTAAACATTTTCTGGCAGCTAAATGAAAAAAATATTTGCATTGTAGATATAATCTATGACTGCATTTGGAGATACTCACAGGTGACAGTACAGGAGTAGTGAATGCAGGGATGAATCATCTTATCTTCTAATGGATTTTGTAAATTAGCTAAAAACCTGATTTCACCTCTTCCTCTGTCTTTCTCTATGAAAGCTCTATGAAATACTAACATCTCAGATAACTCTTTGAGATCAAAAGAGTTTTTGTCAGGCCAAATCTCAAAAAAAACCCACTAGGAGAGAAATCCTTCAGAACCTGCCACATCATAAAAACAAACAGACTTCTGATACTTCAAATCCCATTACTAATTTACAAAGCAGAGACAAATCCATACTCTTGAAGTGCATTTGAAGAATGTTTCCTGATGCATTGCTGACGGGGAGATTGTGTGCTTTTCATTTTGAAGGATGCAATTTCCACACTTATTTCTGTGTGTGCAAAAAACTTCTGATAGCCATAACCTGCCCTTTAAAAGGAGAAAAAACATGCTTTGTTTTAAATTAAAAGATTAAGCCAGATTTTTAAAAAAGTCTTATCTTTGTCTTATTCAGTTAAACGCAACACAAAAATATAAAATAATTAACATATAAAAATGCATACAACTGCATTTCCTATAAACCTGAATATATTCATGTAAACTAGTTCTTTAAAAAGAGCACCCACAAGTTTGACTTGAGTACCGTACAGAATTTAAATTCTCTGATTATCATTAATATATGTCTTTCCACAGAAATTCATGGTGTTTCAACAAGATACATTATGAAAATGTATTCAAGAAACGGTATCAGGGAATGATTAGAATAGAAAATTCTAAAAGTGAAATGTTTCTAAGATGAGTAGATATGAAATAGTATTCCAAAATCCAGCATAAAAGGTAAATGTCCCAAAAGGTTTGGTTAGAAAATATTCTCTCTACAGAAGATATATAGATATATATTTAGGAAAGAGTCAGACCTTTCATTAGACAATTTATCATAAAACATTTTGTACCACAGAAAGTCTCTCAGTCGTCATAAGTAGTAATGAACCTTTAGCCTTTCACAGCTCTGTGCCAAGTAAGCCTAAAGGAATCTACACATATTTTGAGTAGTTTGAAAAAGGTGTCTCCAGTTTTTCAAGGTTAAATAAATTAACAAGTTAATGAAAATGTATTAGTTTTTACATCAAGAAGCTACAATATTTTAGGAATTATATAAAAAAAACCAACCCACAAAATAATGATTTTTTTTCTTAGTTTATGTAAGAATTCTGCTCTAACTTTGAGCTGAATCTGCTGATGGCTGATTACCAGCACACAAAAGTTAAGGTTTATATGATGCATAACATGGCTTTGTTGTCTCAGGTTTATTTTCTCTCTGCTTCTGTTATGATCACAGTTCCGTTACCATATCTTTTACCCTCTTCTTTCCCTATGGTGATGGTTAATTCCAATATTCTTATGCTAAAAAAAAATGTGCAAAGCATCTCTCAGAGATCACAGAAAGAAAAACTACATGAACTAGAAAAGTTACTTTCTAGATCACATGTAAGCAATTGATATGATACAATATGATATTATGCAAGCAATATATAGCTATATTTTTTTTCTTATATTCCTTATATTTTCAGATTAATTTACTATACACATTTATGTATATTTTATGTACCGTGTATTTTACCACACTTCAGTATGGTTCTTTCAAAGAATCCAAGACACACCAGGAGTATCTGAGGAAGAGTCCTACAAGCTTGAAGCTGCACTTCCCCTTTCCCAGTTTCTACAGAACAGGATCACTCCATAGGGAAAGAACAGCAGAAAATACCTTAAAATAAATATCATAAAATGAAGAAAAATAATTTCATCATATCTAAAATGAATCAACATAATTTTGCCATAACATACAACAAAACTCTTACTAAAGCCACCAATAAAACCTCTAGACAGGATGAGGTGTACAGGAAAAACAGAAGGAAACAGATATTTTCTTAATGTTTCCAGACTGTGCATGTTCCCCACACATCAAAGAGAAAAAGAAAAATATAGGGAAAAAATAAAGGAAACAAGCACACCCCTCAACAATAATAATTGTGATTTTCTATTACCTCTAAGTGTGGTCTACATTCCGGATAACAAGCCTGTTGTTGGAGCCAAACAGCTTTTAGCTATGTGAAGCTGCTGGAGCATGTAACTCATTCTGAACACAGCAGGTTGCTTCAAAGAGGGGGAAATGCTAACTTATATATCAGTAATTTGCAGTAATAGAAAGCTGTTACTAAATCAATGTCTCATCTGGAAAATAAATGTTTCAATTTCACCTTGCACTTCAGCTAGTGGCAAGAGACTATTATCTTGTGACTTTCTATTAGATTGGCACGGTCCCTGACATCCACGTACAGCAAACACAGCCTAAAACTGTTTCCTAGAATCAACCTTGAAAAAAAAGTGTAAAGAGATTTTTCTGCAGTGATCGAGAATTACGACAACCTTGCAAACTGGCAGCCTGGTAATCCACAGATAATTCAACATCCAATTTGAGACAATTTGGACATTTGCTGCATTCTCCAAATTCTTAACCAAGTAATTCCTGGATTATAAATGTTTAAGAACAGGTGCTACCAAGTTGTCAGATAACTTTTTGATTTCACAGCAGGCTTTCCTAAGGTAAGGGACAACCACTGTTATTTTAAAGATAAACGAGAGATAGGCAGTGATTCCTCAACATCATGCAGCTTGTTGAGGGCAGACATGTAACTGAGATTCACTTTTCTCAAGGACTACTAAAGAGGGTCAAGTTTTTTTTTTAAAAAAAAAAAACAACAAACAAAACAAAGAGAAGTAACTCCAACAAACTGAAAAACTTTCCCACTTCTACAATCATCCATTCATTTTTCCATTTTTTTTCCTTTTTTCAAAACCAGAACACAGAGAACAAGCTAAAGAAAATAAATAACATAGTACAGAACTGGAGTCAGTCTTTTAATTGTTGCATAATACAATTAATTAGACAGAAAATACGGCTCATTTTTTCTTGTAAGTTAAATAAATCTTTATGGATAATTTTTTATGGCTATGCTGTTGGGAGAATAAGTCCCAGGACCCATGGAATTTGAGGTTTCAGGTTTCCATAATGAAGCTACAAGGTAGTAAGACCATATGGCTGAGCTCCAGGCTCCACAGGAAAGCAATTTTCAAGATACCAAGTTTGAAGTAAGTTGTCAGAAGTTTCTAACTTTAAGCTTATGTCAAATAGGAGTATGGAACTCCTTTTACAATCAACTACTACTAATATGAAATAAATTCAAATAAGAAAAAAAGTCACATAATAAAAACTGATGCTCATAAAGTGTCTCTGAGAAACACTTTACCGAGATGTGAACAGTAGTCATATACAAATATTCATAACTTGTATCATACTTTGAAAAATGCAGAGAAATTACAAGATGCAGTAAGCAGAACAGGATTATACTGACACTGCATTTTGCATGCCTGACTAAATACAACCAGCCATCACATTTATTTTATAGAACAGGAATACTGAAATCTATTGTTTGATCTGTTATGGTTATATATAAAAAATTTGCTTCTTTAGGTAATGTTTGTCAGGGACCAGTAAAGCTATGTATGATATGTAGCTAAACCTGTGACCCGTGAGCTGCATGTAGCTATTAGCATTTGAAGTGAGTAACCATTCTCCCTCTCCATGCTTGAGGATGGTACTTAATTGCCAGTGGGTTATCCAGGCCTTGGGCTGCTGCTGTGTTCAAATGCACAATCTCACAGAATAGTTGAGATTAGAAGGGAACTCTGAGATCACCTAGTCCAAGCCGCTGCTCAAGGACAGTCAGCTAGGACACCTTGTCCAGGGTCATGTCCAGTTGGGTTTGGTCAGCTAGGGCAGCTTGTCCAGGGTCATGTCTGGTTGGGTTTTGAATTATCTCCAAGGATGCAGACTCCACAACCTCTCCAGGCAGCCTGTGCCAGCATCTGGCCACACTCACAGTGAAAAAGTTCTTTCTTGTGTTGAGATAAAGGATTTGAAGTATGTCCATTGCCTCTTGTCATGTTACTGGACTCTACTGAGATGAGTTTGCCTCCATCTTTTTCAGACCCTCCCACCTGCTATTAACACATACAGACAAGATCTTCTTGAGCCTTCTCAACTCCAGGCTGAACTACTCCAGTTCTCTCAGCCTCTCCTTATCTGAAAAACACCCTCAATAACTTTTACAGACCTGCACTGGACTCACTCCAATAAGTAGATATATTTCATGTACTGGGGAGCCCAGAACTGGACACAGTACTCATGGTGTGACCTCACCAGTGCTGAGGACACCCAGACCCTTCTTAGCAAATCCGTTTATTAACCAGTCAGCCTCCAGCATATACTGATGCCTGGACTGATGCCGGGGTTATTTCTCCCCAGCTGCAGAATTTTTAATTTCTCCTCTTTTTTTTTTAACTTAATGAAGTTCCTGTCAGGCCATTTCTCCAGCCTGTTGAGGTCACTCTGAATGGTGGCAGAACTCCCTGGTGTGTCTCTTCCCAGGGAATTCTTGACTGTGAGAGAAAGCAATGCATTTACAACATCACCAGTTCAGGTTTGTCCTGTGCACTAATAACTAACTCTTAGTAATAATTATCTCCCACTTGAGAATTATTCCTGGGGCAGGCTTCTCTGATTATCCAGTGAAACGTAGTATGCTGTGACTTTTGGACACACAGAGAATTTCCCCACAGAACTACCAGGGCTTGCACCTTGCTACCTTTTCATGGCTGTAATACTCTCCATACAAATGCTTCTTTAATATTTTAACAATATAAGGAAGATATTTGGATAACGGGAAATCAAATTCTGTGACCCACACAGTCACTTGCAGCATTTGACTTTTCTATATTCTTAGTCTTCTTATATGAGAAGTCCCAGCAATAACAACTTTTGGAGAAAAATATACTTGAAACTTATCCTACTTCTGACACCAAAACATTCCATATTAATTTCAAATAACTATTCTATAGGGAATCAAAACTCTTTTTATATAAGTAAAGTCTGCACACTGTCATCTTCCTACCAGACAGAACAAGGCTAGGCACCATCCAAAATCCTATTACTTTCAGAGAATAGACTAACATACAGACTTGTTTCTACTGATATCCTACATGTAGGTTTGTGCATTAAACTACCACATAACAGAATTTAAGATCTTAACTATCATTATTTTTTAATAACCTTTATTTCTCCCCTCCTTCTATAAATAGGATGCATAAGATGACTGAGTGTTAAGTCAGCCCCAATACTGAGGTACATATGGAGAGTGTGTAAGAGGAAAAAATGCATTATGGTTGATTAAATGATAAATAACCCAAAATAGGCATTTTTCTGTACAATTTTACCTAATATCTCATCTTTAAGTTAAAGATCACAATAATTGTTTGGAAGTTACCCAAATAAAAAAAAAAGAACAATGGATCCCAGCAAAAACAACATCTCCAATTCATTTAAATTGACAACATTCTAAAAATACAGTGATGTTTATCACATCTCTGTCATACCCCACTGGTAAACATTTGCTCCTCTATGGCCTCAAGTTGCACCAGGGAAGATTTAGATTGGATGTTAGGAAGAAATTCTTTACTGAAAGAGTGGTTAGGCACTGGAACAGGCTGCTCAGGGAAGTGGTGAAGTCGCTGTCCCTGGAGATATTAAAAAAATGAGATGTGGCACTTAAGACATGGTCTACTTGTCAGGGAGATGTTGGGATGAAGGTTGGACTTGATGATGCTAGAGGTCTTTTCCAACCTAAATGATTCTATGATTTTAAGTATGTAGGCTAACACTATTTCATCATCAAGCATTATACCATTTCATGTGTGTTAACAACAAAAGACATTTATAATTTCAGAAAAAAAACAAGTGATCAAAATCAAGTCAACAACCATCTATGTTTGTTGACTTAACAATATAGGTTGCAACTATCCAGCCTGTGTGTCAAAATATGGTTTTCACATTGCATTAAGATTTCGCATAGCATTTCCTGGTTAGGTAATGTAAACTTCTCATGCTGGCGAGAACTGCAGAAAATTAAATTTAAAGTTAATAAAAAATAATTTAACAGTGACATTCTGTATCTCTTGGTTGATCTCTTCTAAGTATAGAGCAGGCATCCTTCAATGACATCTCATTTATTCACTGTCCATGCTTTTACATTCAAGTTGGAACTAATAGAATTTCCAGGACACAATTCCTTCTTATTTATAAGTTATCAACAGGAAATAATCTGCTTTCCCTATTACTTTACGATCACAAAGCATCCAACAATATAACTGCAATGTGTTGTTTTAACCACTGTTTTAGAATTTTTAACTCTTTTTCTGTTATATTTTTAACTACAAATATGACTATCCTACAATTTTCAGTATATCAAATACTCATAGGAAAAACAGATACGTTAGTATGAGAACATCAGCATCTTTTTATTGTTATTTAGATGTTTCAGGTGAAACCCTAGTCCAAATTAAAACAGTACATTGACTTCAACAAGGTCGAGTTTGAGCTAATTAATAATCTCACTGTGCTTACATTTTTTAGGTTTCCTTACAAAATCAGGTTTAGTGTTATATCCAAGTTGAGAACGTGTTAAGATAAACTATTCACTTGACCTCCAGTTACTACTGAGCAAAATACTGTTATAATGCAAATTTAGATCAAGCCACAAACACTGTGTAAGAAGGCGTGTATGTCACTTGCTTAGGAAGCTGAAAAATCAGTGAAGATACGCTAAATGTCTTGCAAGATATGCCACAATCCGAGAGATTTAGTGTGACATAGTGACAAAATAAGATTTGCAGGACTGCAGTTTTATGCTGCTTGCTTTATCAACTTTCTCTGTGTCTGTGAAGGCATATTCTGAAATGTATGGGTAATCTATCCATACAAATTTCAATGAATGTTACTGTTAAATACTGATATTAATTGTAATTATTAGATAATTACATTAATATTCAATAATTTGTATAGAAATCTAGTGGTACTTTATAACCACCAATGACAATTCAACCTTCTAATGCGTTGATAATATTATTTCACAACTCTGTCATCACATAGTGATGTGAGAGTCTCACAGGCGGTACCACAGACAGTATTTCTCTGCATAACTGCATAAATGTAAAAAAACTTAGTCACAAAGAGATTCTGTCAAACATCATAAGTATCAAGACTGCTGATGCTAGAATATTATACTATTTACATCTGAACAAGTGATTGGCTCCTTTTCTGATAAACAATGATACAACACAATCCTCCTAGAAGTTGTATTTCAGTTTTACAGTATCAGAAATATCACGAGTCACAGGGAGCACTGCACTGTATCTCCTGGGTCTGATTCACCACTAAGGCATTTCTATATTACCTGCACCTCAGTCATTTCCAAGCATCTTTATGCAGAGAAGCAGAAGTTAAAAATCTAAGTCCTCTGAACTACAGAAAGTAAAACACAGAACCAAATGTAGACGTGTTCTTAACTGGAGCCTTGGCAAAATAGCAATAAAACTGACTATTTGATATTCAGTGTATTGTCCAAGGAACTGAGCACTCTGGTTTGGATTCAACAAAATGACACTGAAATGATGTACAAAATATGTGTTTGGTATGTCCAGGCTGACTGTGCAGAAACTTTGATCAGATACATAATAAAATGTTCATTCCTGAGATTTGTATCCCAAATAAAACAAAGTAACAGCCCAAGCAACCAAGCCTCCTCTCTTCCCCTGAAGAAAATGTCTAGGAAATACTAAATTAACATCTTCTGGCACCGTCCCAGCTCAGTAGCCCCTCTGCTACTTCTTATGCAGTACCCATTCCCCAAACCCCTGTGCTGCTGGGAGGGAGGAGGTAGAGAAAATCGAGGGTAAAGTTGAACCTGGAAAGAAGGGAGGCGCGGGGGGGAAGGTGTTTTTAAGATTTGTTTTTATTTCTCATTACACTGATTTGATTGTTAAGAAATTAAACTAATTTCCCCAAGTTGAGTCTGTTTTGCCTGTGACAGTAACTGATAAGTGATTTCTCCCTGTTCTTATCTCAACCCACGAGCCTTTCACTTTATTTTCTTTCCCCTATCCAGTGAGGAAGGGAGTGATAGAGCAGCTTTGGTGGGCATGTGGTGTCCAGACAGGGTCGACCCACGACACATTAAGAACGGTAGGAATAGAAATAATTTGCAAACATCTGTTACTGGCATAGTGCTGCTACAAAAATATGTTTTTGTCCTGCTGGGTATATGCAAAACAGAAGATACCAACTGATACTACAGTCTCTTTGGACCTTTGTGTAGCCAACCAGCATAAATTCAGGCATCTCTGGAAATGAGTTCATGTCATAGAGTATCAATGTTTAAATCGCAAGACTCTGAAGATGTGCTTGCCATTTTCCATTCCCAATCTTTATTTCTTCTTCCTCTTTGGCAAGCTCTATGTGACCTTTTTTTTAATTTGTTTTGAGCCATTCTGCCAGCCTGTTTTGGAGGATTTTCTAATTTAAGATTTCATTATCTTCTTTCCTTCAGCTCTGAATGGTCTGTCACTTGCTATACCCATCATGCTGAGCTACCCAAGTGCACTTTTGATTTTCAGCTGCCAACTGAGAAAGTCAAGGTCTAGATTGGGGTTTTTTCCTCCCCTTCCTCACTCTTTTTCCTGTAGACAGCAACTAGTTATTCTTTTTTTTCACATCATAGAGTAAGGTGCTGACCTGAATGGGCCTGAGTGCTTTCAGATGCTACTGGAAATAAATGGATACCAAAAAACATGCAGCCTTTCACAGGAACAGGCCAAAGGTTAAAAAATGTAAATAACTTACTATGAAATAGTCTACAGAATGAACAGTTATACAGATAATAGTTTAAAGAGCAGTGTGTCTAACTACATAAACTAACACCATTTAAATAAATAAGTTACAAGCTGAAAGTTGAGTTGCAATGAGATGTGTGACCTTTTGTATTAGAGGTAACTAACATTATCATGCTGATTAATGGAAATGTCCTGGTCTCATTTTAAAACAGATGCTTAGGTTAACTGTTTTTTACCAGTTGAAAAATTGTGCATTCAGTTGAAGGAGGTCTGCCAGGCAGGGGCTGGCTCCAGTAGAAAGGGCAGGTAATGGTCTCTGAAGTGTCCTGTCTGAGCTTAGAAGTCCTGAAGAAACAGACACTTCAAGCATGAATGCACTTTAACACATACATAGCTTATTCAGTTTCATTCAACTAACAGAATTCTGTGTAAATCCATGTAAACATATTCACTGGATAATGTCTAGGGTTTTTTTCCAGCACATTTTTCCACTGAAAATTATCCTCAGGTGACAAAACTGATGAATACTTGTATAGAAAATGACAGAAAGGGATACTGCTTTAAATTTATATTTATTTTCAAAGATTTACGTCCTGTAAAATAATCAACTATTAAAGAAATCCAAAAGAGAAGCAAAGGAGGCAGGGGTGACTCCAGGGGGAAAGGACATGCTGAAGATGACCAGATGCTAAGGCTGCAAGATGTCCATCATCTTTAGTAGAAGATATTTATATTTATGAAATATTTCCCAATAGGGATATGAGAAATGATTAGAGATGCACTTAGAGAAAATAGGGAAATCCTAAAGGCAATAAAGCAAGATAGAGGATAGAAAAAAGAAGATACGCAGATATCTGCTGAACCAGAGGATCAGAAGAATGAGCTGTGAATAAGATGCCTAAAAGTTAAAAAACCATGACAATAAGGGAGAGGTAGAGGAGCATATTGAGTCCTGGAGGACAAAAAGAGCTGAGAAATCCAGAATCCTCATGATGGAATGAGAAAAAAAAAATACTCATAAACTATATTCAAAAGGAAAAAACAGAGGCAAGGCAGACTCAACTAGAAAAAAGGCAGCCATGAGACCAGACCCATGAAAAATAAGAGTAAACAGGTATCAGACAGAAAGCAGAAAACAAAATTGTCTTCAAAAACATGAAAGAAAAGACAGGAAGACCTTCAGATTTGTATGAAGAATAGAAGAACAAAACAGATTATGAATGCAGGGTTCTTAATAGAGAGGAAGACAAGAGCCAATCCAAAATAATGAAGTTTCCATCATGTGCAATAAATAATTTCTAGGGCTGAGTTTCATACAAAAGAAGAGGGAAAGTAGGCAAGTACAGGCTAAAGAGGGACACCAGGGAAGGCAAGGAAGACCAGTGGAAAACCAATAAAACCAATGTGTTATTATTTATAGAAACAGTAAGCTGAAAGGAAGTAGTGGCATATCAAATTTGGCATAAAACCACTTTTGACACACAGAAGCAACTAAAATATTTGTACACTACACAAGACCACAAGAACATAGTAATCTAACCTGAATTTCAAATTAATTGAAGATATCTAAATGATGTACAGAAGATAATGTAATTCAATTCTCAAATGAATATTTGAAAATAGTATGAATTAAATGTATTTCAGTAGTATTACTGAAATACCTTTTTACATACATATATATACATATACATAGATAAATACACACATATAGAAATGCCTATATTCAAACTACACCATCGAAATTTCACAAAATAACCCCTCAGTAATGGGAAAAATCTGTCCCTTATACATTGTGAGAGAAAACATCTTATTATTAAATTGCATATTATTCTTCCCTAATATTTATGACTAGAAATGAACTCATATGGAAGAAAGAATGAAGCAAACCAATCAAATCAGTGAGTCAAGTAGTGATAAAGAAATAATAGCCATGCCCTTAAGATATATTCTGCATGTTGTTATAACCCTTAAAGACTGTAAATTTTGGACACATCCACAAAAAGCCGCTCTTTAAGGATATTCAAATCCACATATAACTACATAAAATCGTTCCCAGTCTTTCATTATCTGTCTTGCTCACTCCAAAACTAAATCCAAGCAGGTAACTTGTGGAAGTGATACTCCTTTAAAAACAACAGTAGCTACAATGCTGAATAATACGGTAATGCAGTAACCAAAATTATAGTAGAGAAGATACATTCTGATCCATTCATCCACTGTTGGTTTTACAAGCAGTTTCCTGGTAAACAACCCAGCTAAATTTATCAGTAGAGATATTCCAAACAGTACTCATATTTATCTTTCATTTTAATATATCATCTACCATGGTTAGTCTTTTTCAAAATAGAATACTTTAAATCTTAATTTTTGTCTCCTGTACATCTATAATTCAACAACTTTAATTCATTTTGTTCTGAAAGAATCAAATGAATGAAATAGTCTTAGATGATTGTAAGGATTCATCATCTAAGTCTTGTAAAGTCCAATAACCCAGGGATATAATTTTTAACCAGTAGAGGATAAAAAAAGTCATAACTCACAGCTGGGCTGCCTACAATATAGCAAAATTTGCAGCTGTAGTATCACAGGATGGAAATACAAAATTTCTGAAATGTGAGGAAAAATGATTTAAGAATAGCTTTTCCAAATTCCAAACTTTTTTTTATATTGCAAAGCTGGAAACCAGATTTCTTTCCAGGGAGAAATCTTCCAGCACTCTGTTGATAATAACAATATTAAACTGCTTAGGTACTAAACCCAGGACAAACCACCAAGATATTTCCAAAAATCTTAATGAGCAGAGAGATGGTTCTATAAGAAATATTTCATTTTTTTCCAGATTGGAAAAAATTCATAGTTTCAAGAGACTATTTTTATTTTTCTTCCTCATAATTTGTGTGGGTCAAGTAAAGAATAAACACAAACTCTTCTTATTCTAACACATTATTTTTGTATTTTCTCCTCTCCTTCCTCTTTCCTTACCCCACATCTCAACATACTGAAATTGAAAATAATAACTGAGTATGAAATAAGAAGGGAAATTTGTTTGATGAGAGGGAAAAAACAAATTGACAGACTCTCAGGATAACTAAGAAATGTTTCCAAACCTCTCACACTTCCATTTAAAGTTGGTTTTAAGGTTCTTTAGATAGAGTACCTTTTATTGCTTTCCCATGAAGTGCTACACACAAATTGGTATTTTCATGTTAGGTATTAATTAATTCAAGCAATTCAGCACTTTTTGCTTAGTAGTCAACTTAACTGATCATATCTAATTGTCTGACATATTGAAACACAGCTAAACATTTTTTTTTCCACTGTGAGTTTGCAAATATAATATTTACTCCCACATTCCCTTTTCACAGAATCACAGAATGCTAGGGATTGGAAGGGACCTCAAAAGGTCATCTAGTCCAGTTCTCCCACCAGAGCAGGATCACCTAGATCAGGTCACACAGGAACACATCCAGGTGGGTTTTAAACATCTCCAGAGAAGGAGACTCCACAACCCCCCTGGGCAGCCTGTTCCAGTGCTCTGCCACCCTCAGTGAAAAAGTTTTTTCTCATATTTATGTGGAACCTCCTATGTTCCAGCTTGCACCCATTGCCCCTTGCCCTGTCACTGGATGTCACTGAGAAAAGCCTGGCTCCATCCTCCTGACACCCACCCTTTACATATTTATAAACACTAATAAGGTCACCCCTCAGTCTCCTCTTCTCCAGGCTAAAGAGTCCCAGCTCCCTCAGCCTTTCCTCATAAGGGAGATGTTCTTCTCCTTTTAGTTGTCTGGGAACAGTTTTGGAAAAGTAATTATACAAAAACTCCTATGAATTCTAGAAGACTGATATATAGTGAATTTACACTTACAAAAAGCCCAAGCAACTTCCTGATGGTATTCCCTTACTGTAGAGCAGTTGTGTTTGAGAAGCAATTGCCATTCTTCACATCGACAGAGACTTTTAGGGGATGTAACTGAATAAAGGATTGAGGTACCACTTTCCCTTCCTTGAGGGCCAATACAAAGCTTAGACAACGTATACACCCCATATCAACCTATTCTGCAAAGCTAAGCCAGATTTACAACAGAAAGAATCCTTGCACCAGTTCCTGCCTGGGCAGAATTCCACACACCAGAATCAATCACTCTCTCAAGATCTCCATTAAAATTGTCTTACTTTTTAATATGTCCACCAATAAGGGTCTACTGATATTCAGTTTTCCGCTTTGCAGTCTGTATAGCAAAATGCAAATGTCACCTCTAGCTATTTTTACCAGAAGAACACGGCCACTCTTACTGCAGAGCCAACTTTCCCCTCTTGGTACAAGAGGATTCAATGCAAATTGTTATTCCAAGCTGTGCATAAGAGAAAAAATATCACAGGAGGAATGGAAAAGGATCTGAGAGGCAGCAGCAATGATCTGGCCTACAAAATAGATTTTGGCAGTATGCACAGCTTAAACATTTAGTACTTAGTCAAGCAGCCTAACAGATGCTGGAATCTTAGGACATGCTGTAATGTCCAAGATAATTCTGGATACACGTCACATTCGATGGTCAAGAAATCTGCAGTGAAAGGCAGCTACCCTGAATGATAACGATAATCAGCTTTCAATTTAGTAGAAAATTATTTTTCACACATTTTATTACAAACTACCCACATAGTTACATAGTTAGGCAAACAAAAAGTAGAAACTGAAAGGTGCTTTGGCACCTTTTTGCCTAAAACCCTGACTTTTCAAAATCAAAGAACTTTAGAGAGAAAAGTCCTGTAAGACTCTTTATTGTGCAGTTTTCTATTTTCTGGAAGCCAGAAACAAAATGAACAGTTTCACCAGATATGAGTTTTGCTTGGTATGGCTTTTCACATCATATCCTTTCAGTATTTAGAAAGATTATATCACGTGAGAGATCCATGCAGATGAATTTCTGGTTAAAAGAACAAGAAGGACATAATATAGAAAGTTTGGTAGTTGATGGTCCCCAAAGAGGTCACTGCAAAAAAATCTCAGAGCAATAAGTTAGGGCTATGCCTAAAGCCCATGTTTTTTTATTGAAAACCCAAATTTAAAATGTTTATTTTTGCTTCTTTTTTAAAAAGAAAATGAAACGAAATAAACTATTTCCTGGACTTAATTCTTGATACATTTGATTGCATTTAGAAAGGAATAAGGGTTAACAGAATAAAATGTGATTTGGTTTTGTGGACTTTGGTTTTCGCAGGGAATTCTGTGTTAGTATAGCATGCTGACTGTAGTTCTGTTCTAGTAATATAAATTTGTCTGCTGGTTTTGATTGTTTGGCTTTTCTTTAAATATCTCATATTTATTCAATATAGGTAAAACAGGGTGAAAGACATCAACCAGAAGGTAAATTTCTGCAGCTGACCAATAGGAACCTAGAAGATCAGGAGGCAGAACCATTCGGAGCATTTCTCTGCTGAAGTACAGATGGTAAGCATGAAGTTTGGGATCCTCTGGAAGTATGACTGAAACTGAGTAAGAGAAAACTAAGATGTCTGCATGTAGGCATGAACACCGACGTGCAGTATTGGATATTCTTACTCTTTAAAAGAAAGTTGGAGACAGAATTTTTTTTCTGCCAAAATTTGTCTGTAGTAAAATAAAACAATTTGGAAGTAAAAATAATGACTGGTAAAAGGAGAGTACTACCACCATATGAAGATAGCATCTTTCAAAAGGATGATAAAGTCAACCCTATAACTTCCTGGCATCCCTGTAACAAGTGGCTTTATAGGGTAATAGGCTTAAAGAAAAGACCCCATCACGAATAGTTAGTGAAATATGAGTGGTCTCTGCTGGAATTTAGTATTTAATTTCCCTAGGTTAACTGATCTGATTTGATTTTAAATATTTAAAGTATAGCTCTATGCTGCAGAAGTACTTGAAGTGTTAGCTGAGAAAACTCTTTAACACAAAATAACAGATAGAAATGTAAAAATTAGTATCTCTTGTTTCCAGCTTGAGGCAAGTAACAACCTAGCAAAATTCAAACACTATCCCAAATATGTTAGGCATAAATCACTTAGTTATACGACTTTTCCCCGATGTTTCTAAATAAGAACTTATATATCAAAAAGGTTAAAAAAAAATAAATGAACACTCCATGAAACAATAAGAGTTAAGAGTAACAAACTCATAAAGCCATCTTTCAGTTAGCTCCCACACTAATACATACCAAATAAAATCAGTCATATTGCTTTTAAATGGCAAGCTCAGAAGTAGAACATTTCAAAAGACCTGCTTTCAGTAGAAATTAGTGTTCAAAAAATTCTATGGCATTTAGGTTCTAAATTTACTTCTGAAAATGGGAATCCTGTTTCTTTATTTTACAGAAATATTTGAAAATTCTATTCAAAATGCTAAAGGTAAGACAATCTAAGTCTAGAAGAGTACCTAGAATTATAACAGAAGTATGTTTTATTTCTGTTTTGCCATTTATTCTTTTCCCATTAAGAACCTTATGTTTAATAATCAATTAGTTAATAACAATAATCAGTTATTTAATAGCATTTAATAATCAGTTAGTCTTGGATAAACTTTCCAGGCCAAAATATATACGTAAATATTCAGCTCAAGAATATGGTAATACAAAATTTTTGTGACACATCATTATCAGGCAGATTGCTTTAAATCTGCGTTGATAATTCCTTACATGCTTTGAAGTAGCATGTGCCTAATCAATTTAGCCTTTTGAGGGGAACAAATTAATTTGACAGTCACTCTGTATTCTACCTCACTATCTTAAATTTTGATAATTTAAGACAGAAGTCAGGTGAATATGCTAGACCAACCATCCATCCAATAAAACTAATGTAATCTCAGTACTAAAATACTAGTGCCTCCTCATGATGGAGGATATTGTTCAAGTTGTTTGGCTTTCTGAATTCTGATGGAAACAAGGTCTTTCATCAAGTTAGAAAAAGCTATTTCTTTTTGCTGCTTATTTAAAAGGATTTTTATTCAGACAGCTTTAGTAAGCTACTTAGGGGAAGAAAAAATAAATCGTAATTGTCAGAACATAAAAAGCAATACTGACCCTAGAGGTCTTTGCTTCAGCTTCTGCCTCAGAATCTCCCTTCCAGGTTTAATATTGAAGCAACCAGGCAGTACTTAGGGACTTAGCTGCAGCTAACATTTGCTTTATACTTACCCCAAGCTATAGTGTTTGGTATTTAAAACAGGCTGACACTGAAAATTCATTTTAAGGTCCACTTCACCCATTAACATGTTTTCACAAATAACTCACTAATTAAAATGGAAAATATATATGAAAAAATAAATTGGAAGAAACAGTAATCTCACGTGCCATCTACACAAGACAGACATAATGATATAATCCAATTTCTATTTCCAAATTTAAAGGTGCGAACACACACAAAATCAGGCTTGAAACAATCATTTTTCAATCTCAGCAGTAGTAAGACTGCACTATCCTTTTATCCCTTAGAAGAGACCATGAGAAAAATAGTTCTGAATAGCTTGTTTCTCAGCTATAACCAAGATATATCAATAGCATTATCTTGAAATATTTTGAACCAACAAATTTAACAAAACTTTCTTGCCTGTCCACTAATGCTATTTAAACAAAATACAAAAATGCTCCTTTAGTCATTTAAGGAATGCTGACGTAGCACACCAAAATATTTATACAACGCTTTATCAGTATCTTAATTCCTGAATACATCTTATCATCCACACATAGGAACTTCCATGAATAAAGGACAATGCACTTTTTCCTATTTTTTTGGAATTATTTGGGGTTTTTTTTTGAAGGAGGAATATTCTTTCTCCCATTTAATTTCCCAGCATTTCTAAGTTTCTTCTAAAGGCACATTTCACCTTTTCAAGGTTGTAGCCTGAAATACCCAAGATATGCAGAAATTGTTCAATAGTATAAAAATTCCAGCCAAAGAGATAATATTCCAGTCATGATAAAAACCACTGTAGCATCCCAAATGAATTTTTCATTATTGCTAATAGTTTTTATTGTCTCCCAGTACTAAGCATTATGTCAAAATACTTTATCAATAACTGAATATTTAAGTATGTGATGCACTACTACAAAGGTAAAAATTGATGTCTACTACAAAACTTGCTATCAAAAAAATAATATACATCTTAGAATACCTTAAGCAGCAGCAAAATTTTGACTGCCATCCCAACAAACAGTATGTATATTTTAAATATGATTATTATGCTATAAGGACCACCAGTTAATTGCAAGTGTATTTATGACTGTTTTAATGGGTTCTGAGCAGGAGAAGCCTTTGTTTCTTACTGGTAGCTGTCCCCAGCTGTCATGATGTTCACGACACATTAATGTCAACCTGACATTAACGCTTAAATCAACTCTTCAATGATGATCAAGTAGTGACATATGGAAGCAATATTTCAATTTCTTATTTAGAGAAAGTAAACCAGGAGTAAGCACACACACAAAAGGCAATCATTGTTTGTGTGCTTTGCCTAACACCTTCCCTAAAAGTGTAACACCAGTACAGACTCACATCTAGAACAACCATTGCAGCAGATGGTGCATTATGCATCTGAGACAGCGAGGGCAACGTGTGGTGGTATCCACTACAGGCAGATCCATCTCACTTGCCTTGTGTCAAGGATTTCCTCTTACTTCTGGCCTGCAGTTCCCATATGTGGCTTAGAGATGAGCATGGTGCAGTTTTAATGGGGATTTAGAAATAAGATGTCTGTTATCACTAACAGGAGATTCGTGACTGATTTCCAGTGCAAGTGGTAGAAAGACAACCTGAGGGTCTGTTCTGTTTTCAGCAGCAAATGGATTGTATTTCAAAACCTAAACGGGAATCTTGAAAAATACTGAATTAAAAGCCTAATTTGCATCTATTTTACTGGGACTGCCCTCCACTGCAGTGGAACCGTAATCCTCAGAAACAGACAAATAAATGAACTCCCTAGACTTTTCCCTGTCCCCACTTAGGTTATGGCACCAGATATAGAGAAAATCAAAAGTAACTCCCATAATACTTTTTCTACAATCAAATAAGCTACAAAGTGATAAACTGGATGTAGTGAATGGGTATTTTATAATGACGTATCACATATAAGAACTACAGACCAAGGCTACAAAGGGAACCTTGTGGTTGGTGTCTACTACAGGTGACCTGATCAAGGGGAGCCTACTGATGAAGACTTCTTACTCTAGCTACAGGAGGCTTCATGCTCACAGGCTGTCATCCAGCTGGAGGACTTCAGCCACCCCAGCATCTGCTGAAAAAGTAACACAGTGAGCAGTACACCATCCAGGAGATTCCCGGAATGCATGGAGGATAACTTCTTAAGGGAGATAATAGACAGCCCTACCAGAGGGCATGCAATACTGGACCTGATGACCACCAATACAAGTGAGCTAATTGCTGACGTCAAGATTGGAGGCAGTCTGGGCTGCAGTGATCACGCACTGGTGGACTACACAGCCTTTAAATGTCACTTCCAACCTGAATCATTCTATGATTTTTCTATTATGAAATAAAAGGAAATACTTCACAAGAAGCTCATCACTGTACTGCAAAATAAACAAATTACTATATATGTAGGAAGCCAAATAATATTATTTTATAGCACACATTAGTTTGTCAGGTTTAAATAGGTGATGCATCATTACTGGCTAAACCAGTTTCCCAGTTTCACAGCACTAAATGGAGGATGGATTCACACACTCAGAATTTTATATGACAGAAATTCAATATTTGATTCGAATTTTAAATAATAAATAATAGCTGAAATGAAAATGAAACCTGAACAGGGAAGAAAGATTGTCATGGATAACATACTGCTTAACTGTCAGTGACTCTTAAATTCCCAGCTTCATACAGTAAAAAAAAAAAAAATAATTGACAAAGAAAGATCAAGAGATGCAACTGAAAATTCATATTTAGGGAAGTGCATGGCTCTAACTGTCTCTTTCTCCTAGAGACAAAAACCTGCTCATGTAAGAGGCAGTAGAAGTGAAAACCAATCTCAAGGTGGAGTAAGCAAGTCAAATATCTTGTCATTGAAACCCATTCTGTGAGATCCAAAGAGAAATTATTTGTTTCTCTTGGCATCCTACAAAACACACACAATAAGGGAGTAAAAAATGAAATCTGCTTGGACAAGGTGTAATTCAGTCCAAAAAGATTGCCTTTCTCGCAATAAAAGTTGTAAACTGTGTCTCATCCACTCTTTCTCAAAAAGAATTTGTTGTAATATCTGCTTTGTAAATGTTCACTAGGTGACGGCGATGACAAGGAATTGCAGATTTATTGCAAAGAGTTTTCAAAGTGTCCAACTGTTCCCTACTACAGTGGGCACTGAAACCATCAAGAAATGACAAGTCAGCTTATGTGAACAGGAAGAAAAATGACAACAGTGTCCAAGATATGTTATCACTCTTTCCAGGGTTGTAAAAATTGCTGGTGGTTAATATTGCTTGTGAAAACTCTAGCTTCGGAAATCTGTTGGTGAACAGCTATATTCCAATGGCTCACTGTGTTTCAGATAACACATGAACTTTGTTATTGTAAAATAAAACCTAGTGACAATTTTCTATTTATTGATATGAACTCAAGCTGCTACCTCTGAAAACAACATCTGTAATCAAAATTTACCCAGCTATCCCACAAGAGGACTTTATTGATGCAGATCTACAGTCTTCCTGGTAATTGTCTAGGCTTCCCCCTCCCTGGTAATTAATGTGATAGCTACACCCAAAGAATCATTAATTTCTCATGAAGCACATATATTGCACATGCAGTTACCTCTCTCAAAAAAGGTACATTTCTGTCTGTTATTAACATTTTATTAGATAATAAAGTTGTACCTTTCCTATGGAAGTCACAGCATGTCTTAATTTTTAGGTTAGCGGGCTATATTGTAACAACATTACCTAGCATGTATTTTTAAAAGACACAAGTGTCCTTAGGAACACCATCTAAAAGGTTAAATTCAACACAATGATAAAACATTTAACATACTGTTATGACAACACTCTTATATCAAAGTTCAGAGTGTTTACAAATATCCTAATGATTGGAGGCAAGTTTTTGTAACATTTTAACAGCTAAGTATCAATTCTCTTCAAACAAAAGCAAAGGACATGGTCTGTCTCTTGCCTCTAATCCTGCAATTAAGATGCACTTTACCACTTATTAAAGCCAGAATCTCAGAATAATCCTCTAGGTCTGTCAGTCAAGCACACCATGTAAGTATAGGAGCTACTATGATTCTTTCCCCCATCATACTGACATTTCCATTTTCATCTCTATGTCATTTATATAAGCCACACACAACTGTGGCCATGAATTTTAAAGAGCTCAGGTCATGTTAGGGTCTCTTTCCTCTTGATGAGATTTTGAAAGAGGAGGAAGGCTGAATACTTGAAATTAGGACCCTAAATAAAAAAAAAAACCTTAAAATTATGGATCCTATTTAATTTTTTTTCCCCTTTAAAAAAAAAAAAACCACACTTGAAAGCTGAAATTTTTTTTATAGGATAATTATTTTTTCTTAATGATGAGCACAGAAGCAGCAAGTTATTTTCATCTTGAAAGATAACTTAAATACTTAATTTTGAAATACAGTTAAAGAATCCTCAGTAGTATATGCATATATATTTTTTCTGACACAGTTTAGAAAGAATAGTCAAATTCTCTACTAAAGTCTGTTACTGCAGTTCTGGAAATGCACTACATGCAGTGTAAGTACTACTGCCTCACACAGCATGTTATTTTCCTGATCTATATATGTTTTGGGGATACTTAAAAATGTTTTCAGTACTCATCTCTGCCTGAGGGCAAAACCACGTAAAGAAGAGAGGTCAAGAATTATTTGTATTCAATGAGAATACAGCTTAGAAAAACAATGGGTAAGACAATGGGAATACTTAAGAGTTTTGTTTCACCTCCAGATCCATTTCTGAAACTCAGATACAATCCTAATGGATCTCTTTAACTATGGCTCCTGCTAATTCATAAGATGAACGATATGCCTAATAAAGCACATCCCTGAAGTACTTGTTGAAAAAAGAAGAAAAGACAATAACAGCAAATCTGTATACAAATGGAAATGAAAATATTGTTTGGAGGTTATTTGTTTTTAAGAATGGGACACAAATAGTAAGCTTAGTATGAAAATAAAATCACTTTGTTCTCATGTTACTTACAGCCTTCATAAATATCTGTTGGTATGTGGACTGCTGCATGTTGGTAAGATGTTTGCCGTCGGAAAACAGGATCTTCTTCAAATACTGGTCTGATTCTCTGGCTGCCGGATTCAGTGTCATTCTTTTCAGGCTTTTTAAAAAAAGACATGTAAAGGGCAAAATATTACAAAGTATGCTAAAAACATTTCCACTCACATTTGCCTCTTAAATAAAAGGCTCACAGCCTTTCTTTCATAGCTAACATTTTGCATTCATGTATAAATGCACTAATTTGTTCAGGTCCAGAAATATTTGTGTATATTGTATTTTAAATTATGAGTTACCTAATGCAAATCAGTGCAATGAAGAGCTGCAAAAGAAAAGTAACAGCCCAACACCTTACACACCTAAATGTCATAGCTGTGTGGAAATTTTATACTCATACTACAAGGTAAATATATTACCTTTTATTACATGTAATAATTTTTACTGAATCTTAAATATAAGTACTGTATATCTCATATTTAATTCTATAGATTATATAGTAAATCACAAATCCTAAAATGATACTACCAATATACATTTAACAAATTTTTGAGAAACAATGGTGCACATCCAGAAAAAGAAAGGAAATTAACCCTTCCTGGAACTTCTGATTGAAACAGGTTTTGTTCCTTAGTTTATTTTAATAATAAGCCTCGATGAAATCTCCTATACTCTCCCAGCTACAACTGCCTCAGTGGAAAGATTCCTGAACACTCAGGTGCTCACCACCACCCGCCTGCCTTGGGTTGATTCTGTCGCACCTGTCTGCATCCCAGCTTCTTGATTCCTTCCAATTAATTTAGTCATTTGGACTAGTTTTCATAAATTTTGAAAAGTAGATTTTTTTTTTAATTCAGCTACAAAAATTGCATGAAGTCTGGAAACCAAGGAGGTAGTGAAGATTAAAGAAGAGGTGGTAACGTCTTTAGCTGTCTCTCTTGCAGCTGGAACAGGAGATCCCATGGCATGAGTAGGCTGCCACTTAAATCAGTAATGAGCCAACTATGATACCAAATCATTACTAAGGCCAGCAATTGTAGAGAATTATATGTTTAATACTACACAGTAATCAATTTTTGAACATGTGCTGTGCTTGAAAAAATAGTGCTGACAAAGAAGCACCTGTCTGGTCAGTAAGGCATGTGAGTGCTGAGGCTATTCTTCATACACTACCACTGTGCCTATTACCTGCTATCAAAGCATAGACAGCTACATTTTGACTTACCTACAAAATAATCTAATTAAATTGCATGTGTTTCCTCATCTGCTTCATCACATGGTTACGGACAAATGTGATACTAAGTATAGGCTCAGATGTTGCCTCAAGTAAGTAGGAGCCTCAGATGGGTTTCAAGGAGGTGCGTTCCTTCGGAAACACAAAGGGCAGAACTCACCTAACCAGTGACATCCACTGATTTCAACAACATTGCAGCTTTGAGCTCATCACCCCAGGCTGCGCTCATTGTCAATGAAGAGAAATGGGCATTTTTAGAGTGCAATTCATTTCAACTTAATTAGACACCTCTTTTCCTGTGACATCAATCACGCTTTAGAAGTGCCTCCTACTTTTCATTGACTACAAAGGTAGCCCTAGGGCATGCTGCCTAGATGCAGAATTCTGCAACACAGCTGTCTAGAATCAGGTGAGATGGATCTTGTAATACAAGTCAATAAATATCTAGAAGAAAAGAAGGTAGGTACTAATTTTGACTACTTTTATGCAGCATAGCTACTACATCTGTATACCTATTAACAGGTAAAGTCCAGGCATATCATGGCATTCAATAATCTACATTGATGAGATGTGTAAATCACCTACAAACATTATTCTCCTTGGAACACCACCTAAGACCACATACTGCCTTTCACTTTCACATATGCGGTATTATATTCAGTAATAGTTCTAGTGTTCACAATGACTTCTGAATTTCATACTTTTGCATTTCGACATTTCTAGGACAGTCATGTTTTAGTTTTGGAATGTGGATTAAAAAAGCAGGAAATACTTGTACAATGCAGCCTCAAACATTTTGGTCCACTATGATTCTCTGGAATCTACCACAAAGTCAAGCCATGTACTGAGTCTGGCTGGGATGGAGTTAACTTCCCCTGTAGCAGCCCCCCATAGTGCTGGGCTTTGTATTGGTAGCTAGAAAGGTGTCGATAGCACACCAAGTGTTTTGGCTGCTGCTGAGCAGTGCTCACACAGCATTAAGGCTGTCTCTCCAACCCCCACTCCCCAAAGGCCCGTAGGCTGGAGGTGGGCAGGAGGTTGGGAGGGATCACAGCCAGGACAGCTGACCAAAGAGATACTCCATAGCATGTGATGTCATGCTCAGCAACACAGGCGAAGGAAAGGAGAAGAAGGAAAGAAAGGAGAAGAGGAGGCAGTCATTATTAAGACATTTGTCTTCTGGAGCCACCACTAAGTGTACTGAGGACCTGCTTCCCAGGAAGTGGCTGGACATCACCTGCTGATAAGAAGTACAGAATAAATCTTTTTGTTTTCCTTTGCTTCTATGCATGGCCTTTGCTTTTCTTTATTAAACTGTCTTTATCTTGACCCATGAGTCCTTTGCCATCTTATTTTCTCCCCCTTCCCTGTTCTGCTAAGGAGGAGGAGTGATAGAGTGGCTTGGCAGGCACGCGGTAGTCAGCCAAGGTCAACCCACCACAAACTTACTTTGAAGTGTGCAAACTGGAGCCAGGATCAATAACAGTTTGTGTTCTATGATTTTAAATGATACATTATGGTGTAAATCATAATGTAAGTTGACTCAATTTTTACATGGATTTTTGGTGGGGGTTTTTCTTCTACAATATCACACAGGATTTATTTTTCCCTCCCAGAGCTGGAATGCTAAAGATTAAGTACATTCTGGAGTTCTTCTCAAAAGTTATCTTATGGCTTCACATACTGCTCAAAGTAATGAGGTTGTCTAATTCTGCAAATGTTAATCTCAACAATCATTCACCTGAGAAAATTTCTCTCCTGCCTGAAAGCCATTTGTTTTTTTAAAAAACCCTAACACTCTTATATCTGAAATTAGTACCAATGACTGCAAACTCTCAATGCTTTCACAGAACACTTCAGAAAATAATTGGGGCTCATCAAGCCACATTGTTACAATAAAACACCAGAATGAGTGGGTGTCAAAATGTTTCTTCCAACTATTTTTCCACAATAAATACTTAGAGAGAGCGGGGCTGGTAAAAGAAAAAGGGAGTAAACTATAAGGTCCATCCTAGCAGGTCTTGCACAAAAGTTTTCATACTACATTGAAATTCCTAAAGTACCTGAACACAAAATTTTCATTTCTTCTGCTTGGTATTTCAATTTCATTCCAAGTAATAGATACTGACTTTCAGCCTCTCCCATCACTCATGTGCTATGGAAGAAGCTTCAAGTATACTGCCAAAATTTGATTAAACTTTGTTGAAACTGTAAGGGTTTAAATAATCCACCTGAATGAATTAAACTTTCAAACAAAGTCTACTTCCCACACGTCTAACATCACACACACCTGGTCTCCCCCCAAGAATGACCATGATAAAGACCCAGTCTGTTATTCTTCCTACCAATATTCCATGATACCAAAACAAGAACATGAATCTTGAAATTCTTTTCAATTTAATTGATGCAGGGCCGTGGAAATACCAGAAATATATAGTATCAAAGATGCTTTTGTGTTGACTTTTCCTGGGAGTATTTTGCGATGTACAACTCTGATACTGCAACGATGCATCTATTTGCCCCCAAAACCTCAGAGACAACAACCAACAAAATCTTAGGAAAGTTCTGTACTTTCCTTCATACAGGATTAATTTTGTAATTAAATCTAAAGGTGTCTGAAGTGGTTCTGCACACAACAGGCAAGTATCAGAAGCTTTACAGGCAAATTAGTGTCACACTCTCTTGGGCCCCTACCTCCTGACCAGCACGATTAATGCTGTGCCAAGCTTTACATATCCAATATTTATAGTGAATACTTCTATATAAAGTAATACCATTTTGTTTTCAAATTTGCCAAATCTATTAATTTAAAGTAACCTACATCTAAATTAGAAGAAAAAAAAGGAATAATTAAAAAGGAAAACCTCAATGTTATTAATTATTTTAGTCTGGTATTTCTATCAAAAGCCTGTCAGATTGTGGCATTGGTTGGGACAGTTTTAATATCTGGTTAAACTTCGTTTTCAGAAAAGTAGCAAAATACCTATTTTGAAGGAAAGTAATCCAACATGTGAATGTAATTAAAATGCAACCCCAACCAATTTCTCTTTCAAGTCAGGAGCTGAAATGCAATCAATACTGGCACAGGAAAATCCCACAGGACATAGTGGCGGAAGATTAATTTTCTATCTGTTCAAACCTGGCCTTCACTTATTGAATTATATTGTTACCTACCACTGACAGTCAGCAAAATAACTCACTACTTTCTCTGCAATGAATCTGCAGACCTATTTCTCCCTCCCTTGTGATGCACATAATCTATTTTTCTTTTCAGTTCACATTTGTGTCATTTTAAGGCTTTTTTTTAATAATAAAGGTTTTTTTTCACATGTTTACTGACACATATTTATCAGAATAAATGGAAATTGATATAGCAGTTAAAATTCAGGTAAAATGGGTTCTTCTGTAGCTATTAGTGGTCTTCACTAAATCACTTCTGGCATAATCTAAAATAAACTGGAGGTTACTCTCTGGTTTTCATAAGCCAAATACATAGCAGAAAGAATGCAACTTCTCTCTCAAAGGCTTTGTGGACATAAATTAAAGTATGTACATGAGATAACCAGAAATTTTATGCGAAGACTTACACTGAAAGATGTGTGTAGAAAAGCGAACCATTAAAACAAAATGAAACAAAGTCATTTCAAGAACCTGACGTAGTTTAACCACCCATTTCACTGCAGCTAAACATCTCTATTCCTTTCCACAGCATTCAGTGAGTGGATTTTGCACCTCTACTAGTAAATCTTCATTTAGTGGAAAAACACTGATTACTGTAGAAATAAGTAAATTTTTTTGCACAAATGTAAAACTTACTGCTTTTTGCTTCTTGCAGCTGTTGGAAACTGAAGATCAGAAAACTGTTACGAATCTTAAAAATGCCAACAATGAAACACACAAAAAACCACAACCAAACTGACGCAATCTTCCGTTGTTTTCTGAAGGCTGACTTTTTCAGGAGCAATGTAGAAGTTACCCAAAGCTTCTGAAAAGATTTAGTATAAAACCAAAAGATTACAAGGTAGCTTTCATTTTTTTTTTAATTTCTGAACCCATATCCAGCAAGAAACAATGGCACTTGCCTGTTTTCCTCCTTGTGTAAAATAGAAAGGAATTGCCTGCTAGTATTTTCCATTACCCTAGTATCTAGGGACCGTGTTTTGCATAAAACCTTGCTGTCCCTACGGTTTTAGGGACATCACAATCATTGTTCTGTCATTGTTTCCTGTCTTTCCTTGCAGATTTCCAGAATTTTTATATTTTCTTCTATAGGTTTCTGATCTTTTTGGTTTTCTGAATATCTCTTGAGGTTTGTAAATGTAAAATTTTTAACAACTGAGCCTTACAGCTGCTTTTATTCCACACCCAGATCTCCTTTGTACAAATGAATGTTAATCATTATACAAAATAAGCACAGTATTTTTCCTGCAGTCAGTTCCTTACTCAAAATCAATTTTGCTGTTTTTTTGAGTTTTTTCCTCCCTAGAGGAAAGTAATCCAGTGGAACTGGATATACAGCCCCTCCAACACTGCTTGTGGCCCCATTAAAAAGTTACAGCTGGACTTGACAGGGAGAGTAAAAGGAGATGTCGCTTGAAGCACACAGCTCAGCAATACACCCGCAGCAAGCAAAGGATGGCAATAGCTCTTCTAAGGACAAGAGAGAGGGAAGTCAATTTTGAAAAGGCAGCTACAATGCATTTCTAACAGACATAGCACTTTTTTTTAGATGTCATGAATGCACTGCCTTCTGATAACTTATTTCATTTCCTTTTTGATAGATGTGATTTTCAGGCTGAGGGAAAACCACCGAGGGTGTTTAAGACAGACACACACACAGTTTACTTCGTTTTTGTATGTGTGTCATTGTAGGACTGCAGCCTTCGTTCAGCTACGCTAAGATTTTAAGTAAAAGGGACACCCTTCTGTCTACTCTTAGAGACAAAATTCAACGAAAAGAGTTAAAAATAAAATAAGAAAAAAGTTGGCTCAGAACTTCATCTGTTACAACAGAAAGGTGTTAAATATAGTAATTTATATACATATATTTGTATATGTAAACATAGGTATGGGTAGCTGCCCATATAGGGAAATAGTTTTCTATTGCAACTGTCAGTGTGTCATGCTCAAGGACCACTTACTTGTTTTTTGTTGTTTTCAGTACTTTTAGTGTTTCCATATGCTTCTAATGTGATACATTCGAAGTCACTGTATGCCAGTGAGAAAATAAATGTAACTCTGGATTGAGTATTTACATTTTTTAAAAATACTTCTTTTATAGCAGCCAACTTATTTTCACCTTTCTGCCAACTGAATAACTTAATTATCAAATATGAGTCACATAAAAAAAGTATTTATTTGCCTCTTAAGCCATTTTTCTGAATTGAAACTATTTTTGATTGATAATAATTTCTATACATCTACTTTGAGGCTTTTTCCTACCTACTGCAAACACAACCGTATTATTTTTTTATGCATAGTTTAAAACCTGCTCTATGTATTCATGACCTTCATGATGCACAGCTCTTGATCAGAACTTTTAGATACCCAAAAAATTATTACATATCCCAAACAAAATAGTGTTTTCTTTTTCTTTGTATCACAACCTATTTACAAAATTCACTGAAACATGATTTTGTTTTTATGAATTAACAAATCCTTGATGTAATTCATTTATCAAATGTAAGGACTTGGAAGTCTGGGGACAGAGTTTTCAGTAGGGCCTGTTATAATACGCAAAGGGTAACGGTTTAAACTAAACAAGGGTAGTTTCAGGACAGTTACAAGGAAGAAATTTTTTACAAATAGGGTGGTGAAATATTGGCACAGGTTGCCCAGAGAGCTGGTAGATGCCCCATCCCTGGTAACATTTAAGGTCAGATTGGAACAGGGCCCTCGGCAGCTTGATCTCATTGAAGACTTTTGTGATCGTTGCAGAGGGGTTGGACTACATGGCCTTTAAAGGTCTCTTCCAACCCAAAGTATTCTGATTCTATGAAAATCTCACTCTTCTGTAGCACTTTAGTGAACTACATTTTAGAGAAACAGATGAAAAGTTCCTAATTTATCCAGATGGAGGGAGTTTCAAAACAGAAATCCAAGCTTCTGGCATCATCTTCTGTTTCAAAGAGTTGACATCACGAGTCTGCTTTAAAAACCATGACTCGGGGAACTAGTTTCTTGTAAATAATATAATAATTTTCTTAATTTCTGACAAAAAGGAACATTATGAAGATAACAGATAATTTGTCAATAAGCTAAAAGAAACCCTTAAGATGAAAAGATAGTCATAAATTTATGAAAATTATAAGAGCAATTATTTTTAACTTCTAATGATTATGCTAGCATTTTATCATCCATGTTGTGAAGAAAAATGTTAAAAGGACTGATACTATTTTATCTTTAATCATACCCACAGCGCATATCCTTGCAGTTTTCAGCTACAGTTTACAAACCATTAAATAAAACCTCTTTGCAATTTTGCAGGTAGGAAACAAAGTGACAGCCTGTTTTCAATGACGTGATGACAAGTTACCCAGCTAGAAATGTAGTCAGTGTATGGCTGGACAAGTATTAAGGAATTTCGTGATAAACAAATGGTCCAAATGGGACAGAACATAGCAATATGTCATACCAAAAATTCAAATCTGTTTAACTCATATTTTTCCCAGAGAAGCTGGAGTACTCACCTGATCAGATTTAGTCTTTTAAAATGAAGATAAGAATTCAAATTCCTACCGGACTTATCAATGGAATTTCTTCCACTTTGTAAGACAAGACTAGTCCTCCAGCTCTTTGATGTCTACTTGAAAACTAAAACTATAAAGTGCTTGAGTCAACATGTTCCTGCAACTAATGTCCACCACATTCAGGGAGACCACCAACTTGCAACCATGGACCCAAAGAAAGGAAGCCACAATACATGTGCCTCTGATTTGAAGAGGCAGAGACTCTATTCTGTAAGTGTCCCAACAAGGTAAGGCTAAGGCAGTTAAATAGGGTGGTAGGGCAAGAGGCTGAAAATATGAATTCGGCTAACCATATCAGCATCCGTGCAATCAGTTTGTCCTTCCTAAAGCTGACATGATATTTTGGTGAATTAGAATTAGTATTTGTTGAAACCTTGATTTCTTATTTAATATTCCGAAAAGAATTGAAAGTTATGTTCTTTTCTCATTGTCCCAGATTACAGCTGACCTTCACAGCAAAGCTGCATAAAGTCTGCTGTAGTAGCATCAGTATGCAAAAATTCATTTCTCGCCTCTCCTATTTTCCCTTTAGCTACAATGTCAGGTAAAATGAAATACGTAGTTTAAATATTTAAGGATTTAAGATATATAAGACATATTTATTTTCCTAAAGATAAGCATGACACTTCCCCACCTCCAAGTCATTGGGAACCTCTCTCAGTCCCCACAGTTTCAAGGATGATGGAAACCTGCCTTGTACTGACATCAGCACCCTTGGATCTCTCCCATCTGGTCCCATGCACTTGTGCGTGTCTGACTAGCTGCAGTGGTCCCTAAGTCAATCCCTTCCATTCCTGAAGATTCAGGCAACCACCCTATATGCCTCCTAGATCGTACATCTTGGTTATGAGTTGAGGAATCAACAGAGAACCCAACTTGGTTCTCTTCTAAATGGGGTGATGGCCTGGGAAAACTTAGGGGTTCAGGAGCAGAGTGTTCATGAAGAGTGATTTCCCCACTTGCTCTTAAGTTATCATGTGTTGCACAGAACTGCCTATTTCAGCACTGACTTTAATAGTGGCTTGACTGGATAGGATTATATCATTAGCCAACACTAGGAATATAGAGTCATATGAGAATAAAAGCACATCTTACTCTGACTGAAATGTTAGAAGTAGTTCAGAAAAGTCCAATCAGTTATGAAAAAAAAAAAAAAATCCTCTAACATTCGTAGCCTTCTTCAATCATTGATCATTCACATCCCATTACAGTACTCAAACATCGGTAACAAAATAAAATAAAAATGTCCACTGTTGACAAAAGTTCATCTACAACTTCAAGACCAAATGCACCCTAGATAATTTAGATTTTTGATACATCACCCAATTAAATTTCAGACTAGGAACTGTTCTACTCTTATTGGAATAAATTACACTGCCTACCTTTTACGACCTCCACATCTGATTAAAGATCGTATCCCTGGAGAACAAGAACTGTTAAATCATCTTAATGCTTCATTGGGAATTACTTATAATACCAATTGAATGAGAACATTTAATTAATTTGATTTTTTCATCTGATGCCATTGTCTTTGCCATGCTTTTCTAAGCCATCAACTGATCCTGTTTCACAGTGCATTTTTATCTTCAGTCATAGTGGTTAGGTCCAGATTTTGTACATCCTGCAGCATACAAATTAGTTACTATTCTTTTTTCTTAATTTGTACCATCTTCTGTGTCAGTAACAACATTAACAACCGTAAAGCCCTGTTTTGAGAAGGAGGTTGGACTACAGGACCTCCAGAAGGCCTCCTAGGATAATTTTTTCTGTTAGTCTCTGAGATAACACTAATGGGGCTGAAAACACTATACAAACATTACTCACTAATTCATGCTAAAAATATATATATAATGCAGCTTTTTCACCAATTAAATGCCAGCTGTATCTAGGTAGATACAAACTGTAGGTAACATGTATCTAGGTAGATACAATCTATAGGTAACAGTAAACCATGCACTGGCCTCTGGCTTACATGTGGACAACAGACTTTCCCTGCAGACTAAATACCATTTATTTCAGTAAATTGCCGTAGCTCTATGTAAGACTATTTATATGTTTTTTAAAAAATGATAGTTTGGTGAAATCCTAACAATGCATTAAAGTAGAAAAATAACATTCACAGACTGAAGGAATTTTAGAAGATTTTCTGCCCAAGAATAGAAATATATCAGAAGAAGAAAAAACAAACAAACAAACAAAAAACCCCCCAAACAATCAAAAACCAACCAACCAAACAAAAACCCACCAACCAAAACAGAATGGGAATTGCAGAGTGTCTTCTTTGACCCTTATACAAACTGAATATGAAAGTCAATTTTGTAATTACAATATTTACCTCTTAGCCATATTTATGATGAAGAGTTCATTTGGTCATTTATTTCATCTGCCATATGACTAAGCAGTAGATCTGCAGAACTACAGAAGACACACCTATCAGCACATGGTCTTTCTTTTAACTTCTTTAACTTCTTGAATTTGAAAACATGACTTGAAGATTATGATGATTTAGCTATCCTGAGTCTAAATATTAAATCTTACTAAAATATAATAAGTGCTCCATTCCAGGATTGTTAATATGACTTGTAATTTTCAAAGTCTACTTCTACCTTCAATGAATCATAGAAAAACATCAGATTCAGTCATTCACTTTGATTTGTATCACTTCAAAATCTCAATGTGACCCACGCATTTCAAACTGACATGTCAAAACACTTGTCCAACATTGTTCTCTGTAATCAGGTAACAAAGCGCTCACTACAAATCACTACTTCAAATGCTATAAACAATCTATAACAAGTTCCGCTTTTAGAGTTTTGTTTATTTACCAATAAACAATTACACTACATTCACTGCAACTGTTATCACTCATGCATTTGATATTAGTAGGTGATATCCTGAAGGAAGACATTTTTCATTAAACTGATGAATTACTAGCTTTAGGGCTGAATTTTGATCTTTGATGTGGCATAAACTTAGTCTCCACGGGGAGACTTCAACCATTGCTCTTTTGTGCAAATTTGCCTTCAAGGTAGGATTCTCCACATTAAGAACATCCTCATCTTTTTTAGGACACTGACAACTACAGTTATCACTCTTGCCATTATTATTTCATAACTCCGTTTCACAGGTAGGAGATAGCTTTGGGGCAGTCATATATTTTATTATCATGTATTTTTCATTGCAGCCTCGAACATATATCCATTTGGGAGAACAGAAGACTTGTACAAATTTAAATTAAGGACACCTGACACCTAGTTTTTTAACTGGAATACTAAAAAAACTCCAAGCTAATAAAAAAAAGGGGGGAAAGGGGAGGAAAAAATAGCAAGAACCTCTGCTCCCTGTGGCAATAGATCATTATAATTTCAATAGCTAGCTCAAAGGAACGTCTTTTCTCCCTATGGGTTGGACTCAAGCTTACCTATAATGCCTTGAAATGGAAAGACCTGACATGTTTCCCAGTGATACTTGGTAAAAGGCACACATTCCTCTGTGAACACCACAAAAAGTCTTGGTATTAAAGCACACCATGTCAATCAGGCCCTCACTATCAGTTCCAATGCTGATTTTCAAAAGGATAGCATCCAAATCATACTGTTAGAAATTATAAGACTGGATTCCAGACATGAGAGAGGAAAGTGCACAGCAAAAACACTGGAGTATGCACTTTCCTAAAAGAGCTGGAACTGAAGGTACCACAAAATTGTTAGAAATAAGAACAATAAGTCCTCTTGTATAAAAAGTATGAACAACAAGTAAAACTGAACAACATAAAAAGACCATTTTCATGCTTCCTCCTCCTCCACATATACTAAAGATGCTTTGCACTATCTTACAACAGGATTTTTCTACATCGTCACTACAGAAAGCAGTGTACATTTTAACCATAAAAATTGTTGTTATACACTGCAGCATGAGAGATACAACTTCCCAAAGTGTAATTAGTTACATAAAAAGAGACAAAATATGGATCTACCTTTTTAAGGCAGTTCATCTTCTAACATATAAACTCAAAAGAAATTTTTCCAACATACGTGCCAACAAGGATGTTCTATGATATCTAGAACATATACGCAATATCTTAGCCTACTAAAAAAGCCTAGCAGATTCAGTAGAAGAAAATTAGTCTAAAAACAACTGCAACTTACACACAGGAAGAAGAGCAACAACAAAAAGAGACCTGCTAGGTGTATATGGACTACTTGTCAGTGCCTTGTTGAGTGCAGGGGTGTACAAATCACAGTTACTGTCAAGTTATCCAACTACGCTTTCCAATCTGTATGAAATACACCTTGTCCACTTAGCACAAATGAGAACAGCTGGGGCAAACTCTTGATGACTCATTTTAACTTTTTTTTTTTGCATTGAAGAAGTACAAAGGGAAGATAAAAAGAAGCATGATACATCATAATTGTGGCACTGCTATGTGTGATGTTACAATGTCAAATCATATCGGTTGTGAGTAACACAAAACTTTAGATAAGGAGCTCAAACCAGATGGCAAGATTGATTTTGCTATTTGTATGCTGGCATCCAGAGCCGGTCAAAACACTGAGATAGAACTCCTCTTACATATAGGATACAAAGGAGATTTCTAAAGCTATGTACTATCAGAATAAGGTTCTAAAACCTTCCAAAACCAGAGGAACTTTTTACCTGATGGATGACATGTAATAAGTAAAGCCATCCTTGCCCCTTTCTCTGTTCTGTCAGGGCAATCCTTTACATTCAGTCTCACTTTCCAGTCCAGCAACAGGCAGTTGTTGGACTTGCAGAAACCTGGCAATATCCTCTAGAAAAGTCTTTATACCTTCTACCTTTGATACTTGATACCTCGAGCCCTCCATCTGCCCTGCCCTAGCTCCAACCCTCCTCCCAACTGACTATATTCAGGTGCCATCTTCCCCCTCAAAGGCTTTACCTGACCCAACACGCAGCTTCTGGGACACTGGCTTACAGAGACTGGCTTTTCTGCTGCCCAGCTACAAAATACATAAAATACTATACTTGATTGTTCAATAAATCAAATAATTGTCCTTTTTCAATATGTGCTATTTGAAGAAAAGCCAGAAGATGCCTGAATTCTGTTAGGAGGAAAAACAGCATTTCTTTGGTCAGATCTAGAGGGTTCAAACTTCATTTCCAGTAAACCTGGAATAATTCATTACCAGACTTCTTTTTACTAAGTTAATCATTGCTGCAAATCAAAGCCCATTCTGCAACACTTCATAGCATAAATTAGTAGAGAAGAAATGACTTGTGTAAATGTATACGCAGAGACTCAGTAAAATTTCAGTGCCACTGTCAGCATGCCTCTAAATCTCAGTGGTGTCTCAAACAAGCAGACCTACAAGGAGTGTACCCTCTCAGATAACTATCCCGGTCTCTGCTTACTTCTGCTCGATATTTACTTTGGCATTAGATTCATATTTACAAAAAAAAAAAAAAAAAAGGAAAAAAAAGGAAGAAAGTCCTTTGGAGGTGGAAACTATTTTGTTTTCTAAAAAGCACAGGATGTACTTTCTAAACAAAGTAAGGGGATGTGACCTATTTAAATATTTTCTCAGTTCTCCATTTTAAACTGGGAGATGGTTTCAGTGGATGGAAAGAGAATAGGTTATAGTTTACCCATGTTTCCAAATGAAGATTAGGGTGTTTTAAAAAACACTTACAGAAAAGCTAGCCAAAGATTATTAGAATTAATTCCTGTTCTCCATCTGATGCATTCCACTTATATGCCCAGAATTGTGGTACGTTAAAAACCCATCAGGGATTTTTTTTGAATGATGTTTACATTCACACCTAACCATCCTTTCTTTGTTTTACAACAGTTTTCAACTTGATGTAGATATATCATTTTTCATTATTATTTAATAAAAGACCTGATAGCTACATTTATTCTGCAGCTTTAAATTCAAATAAAGCTAATGTTTCAAGTGTTATTCCTAAATAACAAGGCATCACTGAATTCGGAATACTGTGTAAACCGTGTGCAAGGGCACCTTATCAGTTTTAAAAGACTTCTTCCTGCAAGTTTTATAAAGTAATAAAAAACTTGATTTTCATATTTAAAACAACCATAGGCATGCTTCAGATTGCTTCTCTCTAATGGAACCCACGTGCTGGCCCTAATCACAGAGTGAATTCACATTTTGTGCAGATACTTACTTCCCAAAGGGACCCATAACTCTAGAGCCTTCCTGTTAATTCAGTAAAATCAAACAAAAGGTGCTACTACCACTTAACACATGATCGATAACTGCACAAGAAGTACTGCTCTGTTAGTCATGACTGCAATCCGACATGGGACTGCATGAAGGAATCTCTGACAAATCACTTGTGCTAACTAGGGACACAACTCTTGCCAGGAGATGCAACCTGTTGCTCCCAATTAAAGAGTAATGAGTAGGACCTCCAGGGGAGCTGCAAACTTCCAGTGAGGTGTGGCTGGCTTCATGTTAACAAAACATTTTTCTATTTGTAAGATTTAGGCCTTTCAGTTAAATCACTGAAAAAAATTGGCTGTTGTATCTTGTGCAGGAAGGAGTTTATAAAACCACGACAAGAAATTACCCTAAAAAAAGGTAGAAACGGAGCAAGATGCAAAGAGGAGACAAGAAAAACGTTAAGGAAGCAATCAAGAAAGAACGAAAATTAAGCAACTGAGCGATTCAGTGCATAGTGGAGGGGTGGATTACCTGAACACATGGAAACAGAAAAATTACATTTAGAAAGTATCTATAAAGAAGATGTGGAATCACTAGAAATAAAATGGAGACCCATACAAAAAAATAGGACAGAACAGAACAGTGAAACAAGGATGACTATCAATAGGGTGGGGTACAAAGGACAAGAAGAGAAACCTGGCAAAGCAATATAGAAACTTATGGGAAAGGGCATCTTTCTGTGGTACCACTCAGTTGTCCAGTGAAAGCACCGGAAAGCACAAGTATTTGTCCAAATACGACACAAGCAGTTGACACCTGCAAATTAAAGTGCACGACACAGACTGCAATCTATCAAACCAAAAAGGTTCTAGGGAACAGGACAGCAAATGAAAACATGGAAGGCCTGTATTAAATTACGAGTTTGGCCGTTATCGTCCTACGAGATATGAAAAATGGGAATATAATACCTCCTACCTTGTTGTGAGGAAAAAATTTATTAACATGATGTGCTCACACATTACATAGAGTGCTAGGGGGAAATAAGCAAGTAGAATCTAACTGATGTTGTAGGAGAAAGAGTACAAGAGGTACGTTACTGATTGATGGACTAAGGGGTTACAAACTGATTGTTTTATCTGGGAGATTGAGAAATTCAAAGGCCAAAAAATGATTGGTCTTCATGTGCTTTTTTCTATTTTTTAAGTCCAAGCAAACACAGTCATTAGATTAAAAAAGACCCATCAAGACAGCAGGTGAAAAATGAGAGAGAAGGATCTCCTGAATGAGGTACATAAATGGGAAGAAAGAAAACAAACTGTACTCCAGCATAATGACACACACCAGAAAAAATAGACAGAAGTTGGAGGACTGTTCTGATAGTTACAATTTTTAAAGTATGAGTAAAGATAAATAAAAATGGGAAGGAAGGACCTGTGAGATTAATTTCTTCTAATTTTCAGCATCTATAACTCAAGAACTAAAAGGGTCTGTTATAGAAACGTGGTCGACAGAGAGAATCACACACCTAGAAGTGATTCATCTGACCTTAGACACTTATGTCAGAATGAACTGAACAGCTCTCTAGGGTTATCCACAGTGACTAGTTTAGATACCTCATTTTAATAAAGACATTTCTGCTACTAATTATTCCAACTTGTACTAAAGTAGAAATATAATACCATGTCCTGTGATTAAATGAAAGCTCACAGCATGAAAGAGAAAAAAATATGAACTTGTTAGAGACAGCAAAGAATGGATGGTAAAAGCAGTTTTACTAGCAAGTGCTTCAGAGATGATTCTATTAAAATCGATCTCCATGAAAAAGGATGCCACCAAGGTCTGCTCAAGCATTTTTTCAGGCAGGAATGAGGGAGAAGAGTCTGTGGTGTCTGCACACAATTGAGACCTGGATACAGGTTTTCTCAAAAAAAAAAAAAAAAAAAAAAAAAAATCAGCATCAGCTCACTGATCATGTTACCCTTATTGCTGCTTCTTTCAAGTTAGATCACTGACCACAATGACAGCATAGGCACAAAACGGCTATTTTCATGCTCAATGCACTTTATCCAAAAGTACTTAACTGATTCTTACCAACTTAATGAGATGCAAATCATCTGTAAACATATCCCCGAACTTTCTATTCCCAACAAAGTGCTACAATTAAAATCAATTTTTTTCCTGAATTCCTAATTTACATTTATTTGAACAGCCTTGACTTAGTGATGAAGGAAAAGAATTACTACATTTAAAGTTGAGAGTTTTTTAATGTTTGCATAAAAATTTTAACAGTGATAAACTCAAGACACTTTTTGAAGAGGTGTATGTTAGTGGTTCCAGAAATACTGGGCCTTTTAAAGGGATTCAAATCTGCATGTATAAATTATGTGTCTAAAATAATTGTTCTTTTCTCTATAATAAAGATTTTGTTTATTAAGAATTAATACTGATATTTCAGCTGAAGGAGGATAACATTTAGTATCATTATGAAATATTCTCCTTTTTCAAACAGCAAGAATAATAGAATCATAGAACGGTCGAACTGTTAAGCCAGCATTGCAGGTCATCACTAACCCATGTCCCTCAGTGCCACGTCTACACAGCTTTTAAATACCTCCGGGGTGGTGACTCCACCACTTCCCTGGCCAGCATGTTCCAGTGCCTAACAATCATTACATTGAATGATTTTTTTCTTAATATCCAACCTAAAGAAAAAGGAAATTCCTGGGGCAAGTCAAAGAAAATGAGAGCAAACTCTGGAACAGTATTTCCTTTCCAGCCTTGCCTAACAGATTCAGATTTATGTTGCAGAACTAGTCACCTCAAGACCTTTCCCAATACTATTTAATCATAACAGATACTGCAGGGTCTTTTACTTTACACCATAATCTACCATCACTATATGGTACATTTAGATTCAAAAGCCAATGTTTAAGCTTTGTAATTCTGTTTCCAGAAGTGATTAGCACCTGCAGTCCCACTGAATTTAATGTGAAGAGACCAATAACTTTCAAATTTTGGTTACTTTTAATTAATTTTACTTAAAGTGTGCAAATTATAAAACTCAAGACAGTAGACTGTTGTATCTGAATTCCAGTACTCGTAACTCTATATGAGCATATCAAATAGTTCTGCTTGACATGATCTATGTACCTTCTTTAATTGCCTTACAGCAGAAGCATCAATTACAATAGTGATGCCATCAATCTCTAAAGAATACTTGATTAAAAAGTGCAAATGAAGCATGCTGGCAATTCTGATTAACACATTTACAACAATTTTTTTCTATGGTTTTATAAATCAAATCTATAATGAATACAAGCAGTTGTATTATCTGAAGTGAAGGTGAAGATAACTTGTCTTCTCCCCAAAAGACATTAAGATTTTTAATAGTTGAAGCCAGGTAGGTAACTTCAAACCACTTAAAGTAAGAGTCTAGTAGAACCAAGAATTGAAATAGCATATATTTTGTCTAAATTCTGGGACTGGCTTTTCAATTTCCCCAGAGCTTATTTTACAGCTGTATGAGTGATCACAAAGTGTATGAAAATAGTAGTTCGGTAACATTTTGTGTCTGCTCTCCTCTCACGTAAAAAGTGTTGTACAAAGAATACAGAACAAGAGAATACGAGCTTAGGAAAGAGGGCCAGAAAATGGTTCCTCCAGAATAAATTATTTACATTTATCATTTTGATTCTGCAGGCTTATAATTATGATTTTACTGAATTTCAAAAAGTGAACAATACTGCTGTCAGATTCTTTTTTCTTTCAGCACATTTCCTGTCTGACCAGTAACTCAGACTGTATGAGGGGAGCCAGATTTGAGAATGAGAACATAAAATATTATCTGGCTCCTGAGGAAACTTTTAAAGATATTTCTAAGTTTCTAGGTTTCTTACTTATGCAAGATATTTAAATGCTAGTCTTAAGAGTTTCATTAATATTTTCAATCTCTTGATTTTCTGCGATTACAGGCAATGAAACAAAAAGAAACATCTTACTTACATCATTCTGATCATCTTTTGCATTGTAATAGACTATATCATTATTCTGCAAGAGAAAGAAAAGCAATTGTTAGTCTGAAAGCAAAGCTTACTAGCAATAATTTGTACTAATATACATTTTAAAATGAACCTGCATTTCTTCATGTATTGTCTTTGAAATATGACAGAATCAGACCTTTGCTTACTCTCTGTTGCATGTAATGTTTCACATGCTTGTGTTTAACTCCATTTAATGAAGTTAAGCTTTATGTTAATGTACATAAGTCACTCCAAAAATCCAGCTAGAAAAGTACAGACAACATTGGGCAAAATTCAGAGCTCATAAAAGATTTCCACAAGCTGTTTCTTTTACAGGCATATGACTCTCTCACTATGCAATTATGTGATTTATGCACCATGACATCTAGCAAGCAATAGATACAGTGACACATTGTCATTGCTAAGTGGGTTAAAATATTTGTTGCACACACATTTATTGTTTTATTCACCTCCCATGGTGAAAATAGAAATCTGGGGAAATACATCACAGGAGACTCTGGCTGATACAGCACAGAGTGGATCCTGGCAGCTCTGTGGAAACACTGTACCATGTAATTCAAGCAAGGCGATGAAGGAAATGATTACTAGCTCCCATTACAAAACCAGTCAGAACCTTCATTCAGTGCGGTAGTTTAAAAACTAGCGTATTTCCTATAGAATACAGTTTTGTTTTCTCTTGAAATGTTTCTGAATCATTTGAAAGCTTTAGGTTCACTATAGCAGCTTTCCACTAAATAGAATTGCTGTAATGTGCCCTATACTTTCTTGAATGAACCTAACCCGTCGCTATGTGCACTTCTGCATGAAATAGGCACATACGTAGATAGCTTAAGTCCCATTGCATCTTGTGAATAAATTTTAAAAAATAGATGTTACATTTCTTTATGTCCAGCTGCTTGTTCAAAATAGGTGATTTCTGCTAACCTCAAAAAACAGCCTTAATTTATATTTTCAATTCTGTTTGTGGTAATGCCTTTGGATTTATGTACCTAAATAAAAAGCTGACTACAGAAAATATTTTTTCTTTTATAAATACCAACAGGAAAGAATGATTTCAATAATCATTTTCCAAGGGGGTAAGTCAACAAAAATTATAACTCGCACTAAAAAAGCACCATGACATGTGCTACAAGGTGATGCAGTTCATTTTAATAAACCATCATTTTCCCAGCTTCATAAATAGTGACATCGTTTGTTCTCCTTTGTGACCTTTTTGAGACACAAATATGAAATACATTATAGATGAGCTAAACGCCACTTGAGGTAAATGCTATTAACATGAACTCATCCTCTCTCTTTTTCCCTCCAAACACACTTTTTCACTTTTCCATCCAGACATTGCTCTATCTGCAGTTCAGTTGGTTTTATATCAGTCTCTGGTAACTCAGCCAGACCTCGGTGTGTTACAGCCACATGAGAAAATTTCTTTCATTATTAAAGAACAAAGCTAATTGCTTATTCACCTGGTTGTTGTAAAGAAAAGACCATGTAATGCTCATGGAAGCAGCAAGAGGCAAAAGATTTAATTTTCTTCCAATCCTTTTTACTTCGTACATAGTTGTATACAAAATAACTGTTCTGAAAATAATCTGATCTGTTCAAAAAGGCATGTGATTCTCTACCAAGCAACATTTAAAACTGCAGAGGATACAACTCTGAGTGGTACTACCTGGAAATGTTAGCACAAATGTTTTCATCATAAGATGAGATATTTAATTTTAAAAATGTATGTTGTTACACTTCAGAAGAAAGAGGGCAATAAGACTACTTTCACCACACCCTGTTACGTTATGTTACATTACGTTATAGCAGTTCCCCTAGAATCTCTTCCCTGGAAGATTTTGCTCAGGAAAAAAAAGACCATGAAAAGCAATACAGATGTACTTATGTGGATATTATGTATATACTCCTTTTGGTTAGTGATTTCATTTTCAAAAGGAATATTTTCATAAAACACAATTGTATTAGGCCTTTCCTCTATTGACTCTCATCTAGATATCAGTTTATTTCCCCAGTCCCTTCCCATTGCTCAGGTTTACCTTAACAGTACATCTTGTCACAGAATTGCTTAATGCTTAATGCAATTTTTAACACTGTCCTCTACACATGCAATTCTCTTTATCTACTTAAACAAAATGATTCTTTATCACCACAATTATATTTTTCCCTGTCCTTTATATTTTTATTTATTTGCTTAAGTCGATGAAGGCTGGCATGGCATTGCTATCTACTTCTACTAGACTAAACAGTATTTTATAAATCACCTATTAAAGAATTACATTTCAGAAACATGATACATTTACAAGTTAATTAAAATTACCCCACCACCACCCTAAATGAATTAGATATTTTATTAGGTTATATGTACCTTGTACTTCATTACTATTTCTGGAGATATTACCTATATAATGCATACGCTAACACACTACCACTGACATCAGTCATATCTCACTTAATAAAGAAAATATGAGATACAACAGTGCTACAACACACTGAATGCTGTACAGTTCACAAATTAGATTCATGGTTTAGTTGGATCTTTAGAGGACAATTTTTCATAATTTAACACTTCTAGCTGACGAGAACAAATGGCTTTGTTGCTTGTTCTCAAGTGAGTAGTTTAGTTATTTATTAACTTCTTGACACAAAGAATTTGAGTCTTCCCACTATTATACAATTCTGCCACCACGTAACACTGCACACTTATTTAGGAAGCCTAAAATACAATGTAAATATCCCAGATACTTATTTTTGTTCTCTATCCACTAATGTGATGAGAGAGAGGGATAAATACTCATGGTTACTTCTGTTCATGAAGGAAGGGATTTAGTAAGACAGCCCTCAGGGTGAATCTATGGAACAATGCTTTTAGGAGACCATATGTATAAATTAGAAACTTTAGCATAGTATCACTATACAAGTTTACAAAATTTATGCAGTTGGAAAGGTGAAAGGTAGTTTTTGCCATCATTAATTCCCCCTTCAAAGCAAACAGTTTCAGTGCCTTACAGGGATATGCATGGCATATAAAAATTACATTAATGACAAGGTCATAAAAGTTTTATTTGTGACTCTTGCTATTTTCTTCTATCCTAATAAGTGCTTTTCTTCCACACTTCCACTGACATTATTATCTGCTGAAGTTAGATTGTTCCATTGTCTTTATATTGCTTTTCATTTCAATAGTACTTTTTGTTTCCCAGCTTTGGGTTTAAAACAATTCCAATGGGAAACACTACATATTGGGTAATATTAACTTCCTAAATTTCACCGCACAGAACCCAAAGTTCCAGGTCTTTATGATCTCTGTGTCTAGAGATTTGAAGAAATGCACAGATTCATCAAATAGAAGAAAAGCATGGGAAAATAAAATCTTTCAGAGCATGTGCAGGAGAAATTTGGATTCACTCCAACACTGACTTACACTCACATTTTGATCCTCTATGTAGCAAGTTTTCAGACACACTACTGATTCAACTCATTAAATGCTTAATCACAATTCAGGGTTACACGAGTGGAACTGAAGCTGGTTTGTAATCAGGTAACGATAATTTTTTTAAAATCAAACTCCCTCATGAACAGCACAAAAGGATTACATTGCAACAAGACATAGCTGACTCTACATATTGATGTAGTCATATAATTACATATGGTAATTGCACATAATAATTACATATAGTAAATCATGACAATATATCTACGTCATTTTGTCGGTATAAGCTACACATCCCCCTTTACAAAGTGTCAAAGATGAGAGCTCCTTGTTGTCACTGCCATGTAATGGCTTCTGCAGGAAAGCCCGCTCTCTAAATCCTATCCTAGAATTCCAAGAATTATCCATGAAATACAGACCCCATCAACTGGTCAAACCTCTTTTTCAGTGGAAATACTGTATGTGTGGTTTTTGAAGCATCTGCTTTTCCACAAGATATTTTCGCATTTAATTCAGGGAAGAAAAGGAGAATTACTGGGAATCTTCAGATTTCCAACAAACATCCAATACTATTTATTTAGAAATGTTGCTTTCACTGAAGCCACAATTAAGATTAATTAGGCCCTCAAGTCTGTATGTGAGGCTTCCTAGAGACTCTATATAACCTAGATTCGGTGATTGCAGCTCAAAATGGTGTTAGGCATGCAGGGAAGACTGAAGGCCTGAAATGAATTCTAGAACTTTGTGAGACATTATAATGAACTACCTGTAAATAAATGAATTCTTTAAGGAAAAATATAGGAGAGGGAGAAACGAGTTCTTTGCAGCTTTTCATATAGTAAGAAATTAATGAAATGTGTTAATTTAGATGGACAACACAATTACATTTTTTTCCTAAAAGTAGCAGTTACAAAACAATTGTAGATAAAATGTGAAAGCAAAAAATAACACCTTTTTTTGCATTACTTTATTTGCTACAGAGATGCTAGAAGATAATTAACTCCCTCAGAAAAGAAAACAGACTTTTCATTAAACTCTATACATCAAACATTTTCTTAAATGAACCATTGCAGGTAAACCTAAAATTAGTGTAATGGATTATATTGCAACTATGTATGACCACACAATTACTAGTGCACGTTTTAAAACCTGAAATTAAGGCCAAATACAGCTATTTGAATTTTGTTTTAAAACAGCATACTTTTAAGTATATTATACAAGACGTGCTAAAGCAACCAAAAAGAGGACACTTATAAAAGCTCCTTTACATTGCAGTTAACGTCCTGCTAGCGATACCTACACGGATTCTTTTGTTCTGCAGGTAATGAGGTAGAGTAAAAAAGCACAAGCTGAGAAAAAGCAAACAACAATACAAATACATGTCTGATTTGATTTTAACTTATTTACAGTAATCTGTAAATAAGTTACAGGTTAAAATTTGGGGAACATTTTTAAATTGTATTAATCCCACACACTTCTAAGACATAGAACACTAGTGAAAGAACTGGAGTCTGATTGCTCAGCATGCAGCCATAAAAATACTAATAATACTGGTTCATGTCATCTTCCACAGACATCCCAGATGACATTAGTTTAAATGCCTACATATGCTAAAAAAATATTTCATTGTGTTGCTAAAATCCATCTGCTTTAATTTAAAACAAAACAAAACATTTTATTGTATACCCTTGGGTAAAGATTTGCATTTTTAAAAGTTCACTCTAATGTCTTTAGAGTAATTAAGATTTAAACCCAACTTAATAAATCTTATGACAAATAAGCCAGATAGTTTTAGTTTAATTCCTTAGATAGTCTGACATGCAGTTTAAGGCACAATTAGACTCTTCAGAAATGAAAGCTAAATATGGCCTATCACAAATTAAAAATGACAACTATTTCTACAGTTATTTCTGAATACCTTTAGGGAATAAAAGCCTGAAAATAGGGAAAAAGTGAAAGAATGAAGACTATTACAAGGTCTTTTGTTATATCTTTGTAATTTTATGTAAGTGAAATGACACAGCTAAAATAAGGGGACTACCAACTAATAACTTTTTTTTTTCCCTTCAGTATCCATGAGTAGAAATACTGATTCGCCTCCTGTCTTCAGAATGAACACAAAGTCAGGCAATACATTAAATTAGTTGAAATTACAGTGTCTGAACATGGGCTGTAAGAAATGGGTTAGAAAGTACATTTAAAACAGGATCTTGAAACAGGAATTAGAAACAAGATATTGTAAAAATCAAACTAATTTTAATTAAAAAATGACAAATATCAAGCAGCTCAATAACATCCGAGTCTAGAAATACTTCCCCATATTACCCATAGCATGGGCATATGAGTCACTTGGGTTAGATTTTTTTTTTCCCAAAAACATAATTTGATTAAAGAACTACTTTCTTAGAGTATTACATTTCACACATTAATTAAAAACTTCCAGATCCACACTATAATTTATGATAAGCCTTTTTTATCAGACTTGTGTAAGGGGCTTTCCTCAAGATTCTACTGAGACTAATCATTGGAATGAAAAGATGAAGGTGAAGATTACAGGAAATAAAATAAAGGAGGTGCTGCATACTCTTTGGCATAGAACACACTTTCTTTAAAAAGGGGAGAAGATCAATTTTATTCAGCATTCATTTACAGGTTAGTCATTTACAGGTTATATATTATTTCTTCATTGAAATTATCCATCTGGAAACCTTCAAAGTTATTGACAGTTTTCATGAAATGGTCACTTGTCCATACACAGATGTGTCAGAGTGACAAATAAAATGAGTAACTTAATCATCTGCATGCTAGGCAGGGGACTAAAACATACAATCCTCATACAAACAGAAAATTTAGCAGGTAGGAGTAACATACAGATACAGACTCCAGATAAAACCATACTACATGAAAAAGGCACTTTTGAGCCCTTGACATCAGTTCTGAGGAATTTTTGAGCTGAGGTTAGGTCCAAAGATTGCAGTGCTGATGGTGAACAGAATTTAAACATCCAAGTATAAAAACAGAGATCGTGAAAAAGTTCATTGAAGTCTAAACTTAGAAGAATCTAAAACTCTGGAAGTACTTGAGTTTCCAGCATTAATATCCTCTAGGTACCTTAACAGACCTTTAAAGGAACCTCAGGCTTCACATCTTTGAGAAGTTTGGACCCTACCTTGCACCTTCACAGAGCCAGAACCCATAAAGTGATGGTTCTCACCCCTGTAATTTGAGGTACTTCCTATCACTGAATACATCATTCTTTTCAATATGTAATTATCAATGACAGCCAAATATATTAGATCAATGAAGTCATAATTAGAAAATGGAATGGACACTCGCTCTGCTCTCACCTCCTCTTCCCCCTGCTTCCTTTCTCCTGACCATGTGAAGAGTACAGTTATAGGGCTTTCCTATTTAGAAAAATTATTAGGAACATTATTCTGGACTCTGAATTCTGCATTAGAGCATTCCATATAGCAAACCTAAAATCTGCTTCCTCACTTTGACTTTGACTTATACACTGAAAATAAAACTGAAAAAAAAACAAACCTGAAAGTTTTATGAAGAAATACATTAAGATAGCATGTACTTCAAAAGTGCAAGACCTAGTTAAAAATCATATCCTATATACACTGGACTCCAGTCGAGAACTAGGTTATTATACCATATTGTGATATTTTTGATGGTTTAAGGCAGGCACTATATGAAAATACTTGTAACAGCAAATGTCTGTCACAAACAGGAGATCATATATTATGCTATTACAGCTTCTGAATACTTACAGCTCGCAGGAACGTGACTTTGCCTTGATCAAGAGCCAAGTACAATGAGCCATGGCCAAGGGCACAAGGCTGAGCACGACGAGCCATGGCACACACAGCAGTGCAAATATGGAGTGAGTGTAATGAGCTTGGTACAGGCTGTGCATCAGTGAATGACAAGAGAACACCTGAGATGCTGGAAAAACATGATAATGTCACGGATGGCTTTGACTGGCATTCTGTGACACCCATCTATAAAAACCCCAGGAACAGAGACTGTTGGGAAATTTTGCCACATGGATGTTTGACATGCCAGGAAAGCAAAACTTCAAGGTGGAACCAGCCCACAATAGGTGCCAAGCCGCTGCCTAGAACCCAAAACTGAGACTGACCAAAGCAAGTGTCCCACATACTCCAGGCAGAGCTTTGCCGGTGCTCCATGACCAGGGCAGGTCTCAGCTGACCTCATGCATGGGGATGTGGGAGTGCAGAAACTGCACTGTCACAGCCCATCCCTCACTTGGGCCATTTCATGACACAACCTTCACAGTGGCACGTTATCTCACGTCCCTTCCATCACCATGACAATATCCAATCACCTGCTTTTAACCACATTTGAGTTAATTTGCCTTGTGCAAATTATATTAGTAAAGATGAATAAGAAGTTTTTTATATTACATTCAAAGCTTAGGAGAAAACTCTGTTATTTTTTACAGGGTACAATATGTAGGGTTTTTTTTTCTTCTTCTTTTCCCCACTCCCCATGTGCACATTATGCTACCTCATACATTTACTTAGAATAAAGAGAAGTAGCAAAGAGTACTAAGGTTGCATGCATAGCCACAAAAAGAAGCATAAAATATACTAGAAAGAATACTCTTATCTTCACATCTCTACAACTGATTCCAGAAACTGTATAGGAAAAAACTTTTCCATGTCGAATGAAAAGCCACAATTTTCAGATTATTTTTGTCATAAGTATTGTTAAAGAAACTGCCCTTGGACAGCTTAAGCTGTCAGGATGGTAACTAACTTCCTGAAAAAAATTAAGAACACATTTTAAGTACTAACTGCAATGTGACTGTAGAAATAAAAGACAGAAGTGGTTGAATGTGTCAGGTGAAATGTATTACAGCCCACAAGGTGATGAGAAATACATGCCAGACAAACACATACCTGAATCAAAATCTACAGAGCTGTTTGTTCTTCTGAAATAATGTAACATACTCCATGAATAATTTCTGCATAAAGCATCTTATAGCTCAAGGGCCTTTGGTCAGAGGTGAACCTCTGAAGGACATGCAGATAATTGGTAATATAACAACGGAATTTTGTTAATTTGCCTAATGGGAAGGATAGTCTTTTTCTTTATAAATTGTTTTTAACTTCGGGAGTATTTTTTTAAGTGCAACTAGTGGACTAAACAAATAAAATGTGGCAACCAGTTAAGTTTTGGGGTTTTTTTGTTTCAAATTTGGCTATGCAACCTTTTACCTTCTGTTACCACTCACTTGCATGTTGAACTGAAACCTTGGCACAACAGAAACTGACAGTAACAGGCTACAGAACCGTACTCTAATGAAACCTGAACATCTTAGACAATAAACTGAACATTTCCATAAAGAATTGTTTTGCTCCCTTTTTCAGAGGAGAGGCAAGTTTAGTACGGTAAGCACCACAGGTCTGTAATAACTTGGGAAGAAGGATCAGGGCATTCATTGGCAGCAGGACTTAAGCTTCAAAGCTGTTAGATTTTATACTGATTTATTTATTTTCAGCAAAGTGAGGAAAGTTGCCTCTATTGAGCAGATGGCGAAATCCGTCATTTCTGAAAATTGACTTTTCCCTGCAGACTTTAATGGGAGAGTAAAAAACAGAGAAACAGGCTTCGTATTTGGAAAGATCGCTGTTTCTTTGGCGGTCAGCAATTTATTTCTGTGTTTTGGTTTTTGTTTTCTCTCAAGTAAAAAGCACTAATTAATTTTAGAAACACTGCATTATTTGCTTACTTCCATCCTACGTGTACCCAGTAGTGACATTACCAGACAGGAGCTCCACATCCAAGGGAACACTATGGGAGAAAACCTCTTGGAATGGGCACTTCTGAAAGGGAATATTCAGTAAACCAGATCAAAAATAAGGCTATAGGCATTAATTAAGCTCCAGCTCCAAACGTCTTTATTCTGAGGATTCAAAGGACCAGTTGTAGGATCCCTGATGGAAACCACATCAGTAGGAACCAGGGGGGCAGGATAAGAAGCTCTTGCTCTTATATAATCCTCATTATTTTAGGAGTTGATTACTTGATTGTCTAGTCCTGGAGCCATTTGAAAGCAGTGTTGAAATGGCTTTAATCTCCTTTACGAAATTATTAGGATTATTGTTTTACAATTTTAAACATTGAGGATTTATTTTTTGTTTCCTTGGGGGAGGGAGGGGCAGGAAGAAGAATACGATATAGAGGAGGTGTAGCAAATATCATCAGCTTGGCACACAACTCCCTTCAGTCCACACTATGTTCCAAAGACTTTTTCAAACCATTTTATTTGTCTGAGCCTCGTTGCAGTCAACCAAACAGACTCTGGAATAAGCCCAGTATGGACGTATGTTTCATGCTATGAATAGAAAGTCACAAATAATGTTACTATAGTCCCAATGGATACAAACACCAAAAATCAATATCCACTCCCATTCAAGTAGAAGAAAGATGTACAATATGCCTCTGGCCTACCCTACTAGGTGGATAATGAAAGGTAATGATTCAAAAAGTTATTTTCTCATCCTACCAACCAAACCTCCCTCAATATTCTTACCATCTCCTCAAAGACTGACAACAAAAATCTATCTGCATGTGCCACAAATGAACAGGAAAGAAAATGGAGACTGTGGAGATACCAAGTTTAAAAGAACTGGCTACATATATAGAGAGATGCAAATAACTGTCATCTATATTCCTACTCTGGTCCACTAAGTCAAAAGCAAGGTAGCCAGAGATAACCTTGAGACACAAAAATCCTTTCAATCTGTTTTTATTTTGGTAAAAATGTTATTCCAAAAGGTTCAGGAAACCACTGATCTTCTCATCACTCTTAACTGCCTCAAAGTATAAGCAACTGCAAATGGCTTCTTTTTAGAAGGCAACATGCAACTGATTACAAAGCAGATTTCCAGGTGGGAAAATGAAATTAATTTGTCAGCAGTTAATTAACCTCTATATCACACTATCTGATCTGTTTAATTAAAGCAGCAAAGTACGTTTATTTTAATTTATTCAGCATTACTTTCTTTAGTTGATGATAGAACACAAAAATAAAATAAATAATAAAAAAGAAAAAAGTCTAAACCAATTGCATATTATCTACATTGTAAATACTGGGACCAGTATAGTACAGGAATCTAGTTAAGCAATTTGGACATGAGTTTAAATTAGATTCACAGGAAATTGGCATCATGAATTCATACCTATGTAGGTGCTAGAATGTAATTAAGCTACATATCTTGAGCTATCATAACTGAATATAGAAAATACGCCAGTTCTCCAAATCCAAACATCTGTAAAAATCTTAGGGGAGATTATTTTTTACCAAGTAATAGACAACTCTATAATACAATTTGTCCCAAAGAAAATGAGTTTACAATTGTTACATTGCTGCTCTGCCCTATTCATTATAGCCAACAAATAAGATCACGTTCAGGTATGTTGCCATAAGCGGTTACAAAATACTTAAAAGGAATCAAACTTAGGACACTACAGTGGAGTAAAAACTAAAGTATCCAGCTTCTTGGTGATCCATAAAGGTGACTAAAGACATCAGGTACATTCCAAGGCTTATTCAAAGCCACTTGTGCACTGAGGTCAGTGGTCTCTGGGATCTCTCTCTAGACCATCATCATCTCAAACTCCAGAGCCTAGAACCCAAGGACAAATGCTTGTGTCTGGTTTTGAAATGATATTTCTATCACTTTTTGCATGCAGATTCATATTTATTTAGCCCACGCTTGGAGTCAGTCAGAAGCTGATAAAACTAACTGGTGACAAGCAGAGCCACAAATAATGAAAAAAGTTGATAGACCACAACAGGAGATGAGGACTTTCAGTGGAAAAACCTTAATTTGCCTACCGCTTGTATTTTTAATCAGCTGATAGCCAGGTAAGATACAATGTATAAAAAATGGACTACACAGAAGTGAAGTCCACAAGCCATGATTGCCAGTGTTACACAAGTAAACTTATACTATCCCTAATCCCTCTGGCTTTGCAATGTATTAAACAATTGATGGCCATAAGTAATTGAATTATAACTTTTCTATTTAAGTAATTATGAACAGCTATATAAAATGCAGACCATATTCTAGAAGAGATTTATTTGCTTCTGCCAATAAAATGGACGCTATCATTCTATAAACAAGGTTATTCTCTCTTCACATTCCACAATTGTACCATGAAAATAATCTAAATATACCCAACATAAGTGTAGCAAACTTACTCACAAATAACGTCATGAAGCTTGCACTGCAGCTAATGGAAATCCATTGACACAAGAGGTCAGCTACAAAAAACATCTTATTTTAGACTACAATACCTTATTAAACTTTTATTCAAAGGTTGAAACACTCTGTTTTAAACCCATCATTTCCTCTCCTACTTCCTTGGAAACTGCACAACAGTTAAAGACATTAAAACAACAAATAATAGTAGGAAAACAAAAAAAAATGTCATAGGCATTTCCAAAATGTTGCAGGAAGTTTGAATTATCAGTGCTAGTGATTATTCTTAAACTGGGCAATATAATGAGTGGATTGAAGTTGGATTAATTTTCAGAAGTCCAGGAATGATCATGTGATCTTAAAGGTTAAAAAGGCAAATAATTTAAACACAAAGACAAAATTTGCTTGTGAATATATTCCTTCCAGCAAGAAATTAAGAAACAAAAAGAAAGAAAAAAAAGGCAACCAAATTATTTCAGTATATGTTTGGCTCTAAAAAAATGAATTCATTGGAATTTCTGGTTTGATTCATTCTGAATATTTTATTAAGTTATTGAATGTAGCATATATTATATACAAATGGCTACAAGTTAACAAAATGTAAAAATATTTTCCCTACTGAAATTATTCCAATGAAAATAAAATCTGCAGTATCAAAACAATGTTTCTTCCATCCTCCTCTTCAAATTCTCAGAGAAAACTTAGAGATTTAATTCTGATAAACATTGTTTTCCATGGCATATCAATAACTCCAAAACATATGTCTTCATCTTACTTTTTTAAAAATGCTTTGAAATGAAAGCTGAATACATGTAAGACTAATTTTTCTATTTACATACAAACATATGCCTTGAGAATATATCAAATGGCTGAAACAGCTGCACTGAAAAATAAATTTCTTCCTCTACTTAATTTTCTTCTCTATTTCTCCCTTTACAAAGAAATAGTATATTGCAAGGAATAGATTACACAATCACTGTAACTAAATTCCAAGAAAAAATACCCAGACAACATCATTCATGTCTTTTAAGAATCTCACTGAAATAGAAAAATGCCTACATTTTGCATAGTTTTCCTAAAACTGCAGCAGTAGAGGGTTTTCAATGATCTCTTTCTTTCATCACTTTCACATATGTAAAAACTAAAATACAAAGAGTTCGTAACAGGTATTGTTGCAGGGAAATGAAACACACTAGTTTTTCCTTAGTATTACATTGCTGTGTAACACAGGAAAAAATTTTCATATATGAATTATGGGAGCCTGATGCAAACTTTGGATCACATCTTATATGGCTAACACTAACCTGTGAAGTTAACAACGTCAAACACGTTTTTTAAAATAATTTGATTTCTTTCCCTGTCTCTATCAATTCTTCATTTTGTTTATTCAATCACTTAAAGTGTGTCCACAAAAAAAATCCCAGAGTTATAACATACAAAAAAAAGCACAATTGTTTTAATGATCTTATACAATTTGCATTAAAATAAAATAAACCCCAAACCACAATAAAAATCTATTTCCACTGAATATGAAAAGAACCTTTCCAAAAGGTAATAAAGTTCAAAATACATCTGGTCACCTCTTTTTTTCAGATGGCTTTGGTTCACACACATAACAAATGTATCTGACATATTGACTGCTAATTATTTTAATGAGCCTCTTACAAAGCTTAACCTTACCTACTTTGTTAAGATTTTACTTTAAATGACTGTGCTAGATCTGGGATGTCTTAGAAGGAAAGCAACTGTGGGCAGCAGTTACCAGGCTGTAAGAAACATCCCATGCTCACCTAATTAATAAAGAACAGAAGGAATCATAATTTAATTACTCAGCTTTGACATTCGTTTTGTGCATGTCTTGCACTCAATCACTGCAATAAAGCAAAGCTCCATAAGTACACCTTATTTCAGAAGCAGTTCAGTAGCATGGGACAAGCCAGCAACTGGAAAATGTCATTTATTTTACTATCTAAAATAAAATGATGGAGACTTTTCCAGTTAACCACTACAAGCAAAAGGACCATATCAAAAATAATTAAACATAATTACTTTTCTTTTTAATTATTGGATATATTGGATATATTACACTGGTATGCTAGAATCCATGCAGAAGAGCTGTATCAACATCAATGTTTCTTATTCCCTATCTTAACAACTGCACTAAACGAAAAGTGATTTGTGTTTTCTTCCACAAACCACAACAGGGGGTTTCACTCACCCTGTGAGTTATTCAGAGGTTTGAGTGTCTCTGTATTTCTTTGTGCCCACAAAATCCAAAGAAATACAGAGACACTCAAACCTCTGAATAACCTGGTTCAGATATGACAGCAGAGCAAGGCACCTGGATGAGTATTTGCACTGTCACAACCACAAGCTGCTTTATTTCAGGGAATCTCATACATCTTATGTGTCCTGGTTTAACCCCAGCCGGCAACTAAGCCCCACACAGCTGCCCGCTCACTCCCCCCCACAGCGGGATGGAGAAGAGAATTGGAAGAGTAGAAGGGAGAAAACTTGTGGGTTGAGATTAAGACAGTTTAATAGGTAAAGCAAAAGCTGCACATGCAAGTAAATCAAAGCAAGGAATTCATTCACCACTTCCTATCAGCAGGCAGCTGCTCAGCCACCTCCAGGAAAGCAGGGCTCCACCACGCGTAACAGTTCCTTGGGAAGATAAACACCGTAATTCCAAATGTCCCTGGCCTCCTCTTCTTCCCTCAGCTTTATGTGCTGAGCGTGATGTCATATGTTATGGAATATCCCTCTGGTCAGTTGGGGTCAGCTGTGCCAGCTGTGTCCCCTGCCAGCTTCTTGTGCATCCCCAGTCTACTTACTGGAGGAGCAGAGAAGGCCTTGACACTGTGTAAGCACTGCTCAGCAATAACCAAATCATTCCTGAATTACCAACACTGTTTCCAGCACAAATCCAAAACATAGCCCTGTAGTAACTACTATGAAGAAAATTAACTCTATTCCAGCCAAAACCTGCACAACGTGACAGCAGAAACTGTGCAATTTAAAAAGATGTCACATTCCTTTAAGAGTGAAAGGATGACTCCTTTTCACTGCCTAGTCGTGTCATTTTCTACAGATAGTAGATGGGTTCTTTCTTATTTTTGCTTTTTTCCTAAGTACTATGAAACATAGGTAGAAATCCCAAAACAGATGTTTTCTGAAAACGGGAAACAAAAACAAAGGGAAGCAGATGCTAGCTACATCCTCTGGTGCTTTTTTGGAAGATGCTCTAATACTTCAGTACTAAACAAAACAGAACAGTCCAGGATACAAGCACGAAGATAACAAACAAAGCAAAAGCCAGATTCTTCTTTCATGCTTTTGTGTTTTCATATCACTTAGGTAAATTAATTTCTACCAGTAAAAGTAGTAATAGTAAAAAGCAAGATGCTCAAACGTAAGGTTACATAAAGAAAACCAAGCAAGACTGTTGAGAAGCTGATGCCACTAAAATACATTATTTTATAGTTTTGTTTGTCAATTAATCCGAAATTATGCATGGAACCAGAAAAAAAGGATTGTACTTTTTTAAACCTGGCTACAGTATTTTATTTTTCTTTCCCTTTGAAGAAACTCCAAATGCCAAAACAAAACACTTTTTCAGTAAAATTGGGATAAGAACTAATTATATCCTACATACAACCTGCAGTGGTAAGAGCAGTTTAGGACCCAGCATTTGCTAACACCCACTTTGTACAAGTGCCCTCCGGTGGCCCTGGCACTGGGCAGCACCTACCTGCTCATGGGCCCAGGAGCCCTATTTCAGCTTCCCTCAGCCCCTGCCTCAGTGACAGGGCCAGGAAGGCCTGTCTCTAACCTTGCCTCTGACCCTGTATCCTAGATGACCTCTGTCCTGCAACAGACCCCTTGGACATACACTGCAGCTCAAATCCAGCTCATCTCTTTCCCTGGCCCAATCCCTTTTTCTTCTGATGGTAACCCCTAAGATGGACCCTGGATTTGGCTCTTCGTTCTCCATGTCTGGAACAATCAATGGACCCTGATACCAGCACCCAGCCCTGCCCACCCTGGTCAGACCCATGGGACTCAGCCATCAGTGAGGGCATGGTCTGCCCTGGGTCACCTCCAGCTCCCACTCACCTGCTTTGGGAGCAGCAGCCCTTGCTGCTGCCTGACATGGCACTGACTGCAAATGTGAATTTCCCTTTCTTCCCAGCTTTTTTTTAACTCTGCTGTAGCCACTTTCCAAAATTCTTATCTGAGGATAACCCAATTTTTAAGTAAATAATGGTTCTTATCTTTGCTTATTGTCTTTTACGTTCAGCCATATTCTATGTACATACCACATTCTCTGATATAACAGAAGTTTAATATTAGGTTAACAGTGGAATTTTACAGATGAGTTACTTATTGAACATAATAATGTTCCTTTTTTGAGTTTTAATAAGTGGCTTGTCCACCTAAAGTCACAACCGGTACAAAAGTACTGGCGGGCAAGACGTCCTGATCATATGTAATCATTATGAGATTCATTTACTATCCCATAACCTAGCCCACATAGAATTTAATAGAAGTCAATTTAAGATACATTTGCCATAGTCCGCGCTTTAGTCACAAACATACTTAACCATTTTCTGCCTTAAAGAACTGAAGTAAACCAGTAACACCACCTTGATACTTCTTTGCACTCTAACATTTTGTTTTACTTACAAAACGGACAATGTCATTTTGTAAACTCAGATGACCCAGTTCAGTCCATGACAGATTTAACCTGACTCCAGCTGCATCCTCCTGGTGAAGAACAGAAGCTGTAGATTGTTTGTTTGCTTGTTTCTTTTCCCGTTTTGTAATTTTTTTTTTCAATTGGAAAGAGGCTTTGGAATATCTGTGTCAGCATTTTTCCTCAGACTGATCTCCATACCTATAAAAGAAAGGCCACCCACATTGTGCGTTTCCACTCACCATTGGATACGAAACTTTAAAGACTGAATTGCAATAGTATCAGATATTATTTCTCATTTATTTAAATGTAGTAATTTCTACAAAAAATGACCCCATACCCTCAGAGCAAGACTAAGCACAGGCACAGCTGCCAGCTATACAGTGCATTAGATTGTAAGGGCAATAAAATGTAGCCAAAGTCTGTTCTGACTGTACCAAAACATTGCAAAGCCAGACTGGTGGCTACTGGCTGCAGGAAGATGGAGAGAACAACAATCTCTCCGTGCAGGAACACTCTCTTCCTTAAAGCCAGTTTCAGGCCAAGTCTGCATACGTGCTCCCAGCAGCATAAGCAGCAAGCCTGGATCTTCAGTGACCACTTCTGATGTAATGTTCCAGTTTTGCCTGTTTCCTCTGACTTTCCCTGATCCTGCCCAGGGGCAGAAGTGAGAACAATCCCGGGTTTTAACAACTCAGCTTGTTCTTGATTTGCACACCTTCCTAGTTCAGAAATTGCACACAACTTCAAAAATATTTTAAATCTAATATAAATCTTATTCTAGTTGGAGAATTATTGAAGCTCACAGCATTTTAGCACTCCCAGTGGAATCTGTGGTAACACATGTAGGCTTGGGCCCTTACACTTTGTGTAATTCACTTAAAAACTGCTGTACTGTGAATCTACAAAGGAAATCCAGTCTTGCCATCCATGTCATAGTAGTTCTTCATAAAAGCAGCATTCACAATTCAAAATCCATAATCATAGCGTAAGTCATACTATCATAATTCTTTTCATAAAAATAGTGGGATATTTGCCCTACCAGCATTGGTAGAATGTCCAAGAAATTCATTAAACTCATGGATTTTTCTTTCATTGTTCCTTCTTCCAATTTTCAAGCCAAATGTATTCCTAACTGCTATGCAAGTATTGCTCTAAAGAAAACCTATTTTCTTTTGAACACCTTTTTCTCTTAGTGTTTAGTCTTGACATGAGCTGTTTACTGATCTGTGACCATGGTACTTTTTAGGGCAGAGCACGCTTTGTTCTCCACAGAGACTATGATGTCTGTGTTTCAAAACAAAACACAAATCAATCCTGAACAGACCGCTGCTCATCCATTGTGCTTGTTAGAGCTTGCCCTCAAGACACTTAGGTAATATCCAGACGTATTCTGTGGCATAGCATGCACAAGGAACCATTCTCAAGTGACTGTTTAGACAAGCCTATACAAGGCTATACCCTCTTTCACTTTCTACATGCCTCCAACGTTATCTCAACAGGTTTTATACCTCAAGTACTCTTACATTCCCTGATGGAGCACCTGAAGCATGCAAACTCATGCCTTGAAAATACTATTTTCTAAGATGCACCACTTTCTTCACATTATTTTGAAAACTTTGAGCAGAAAAGCATGCAAACTCGTACAGGTTATAACCCAGAGCCTTCTAGAAATCACCAAGAGAAGTCACAAGATCATATCTAGTTTGAACACTGACAATCTGTGCCACTTGGCTCAACAGTCAGGTCCACAGATTTGTTTTATTCAACAGTATAGATTTACAGATACAAGCTTTAGAAATGTAGTCTGGTTACAATCTTGAATCTCTTAGGTAAATGTCTCAGGGAGCCACAATTAAGACTCCATCTCCTTCTGTGCATGAAATACACACTCACAAGAACAGGTTAAGCACACAAAAATATACAGATGTGAGATTGCTTCTGCTACCACAGTCACTTCACGTACAAAAGCCTTTCTTAGTAGTCAGGCTGGAGTTGCTGGCCCTGCGTCTTTTACTCCCTACCGTGCACTTTGCAGAAGTTAGAAAGCGCTGAATGAGCTATGGCTTTAGGCAAGTTCCAGGCTCTACTAACTCTGATCCTCATCTCCTGCATTATTCACCAGTTTTTCCTCTCCACTATTCATAAGTTTAAACAGCAACTCTCCACCTTGATTACAGAATCTCAAAACATGACTTACATTAGCTGAAAGCCTTATGCTGGTATTAACATTGCTGCATATTTTTACAGATACGTTTCATAAATATCTTACTCAAAGAAGAACTATACTGAAGAGTGTTGCTTTGTAACATCATACATGTGCTGTGCCAGGGCTTATGTTTCTGCAACACCAGATTTTATTAATGGTACTCTGCTGAAGGAAAGCTTTGAGGCAGAATTGGGGAAGTGCTATGGCAAGACTCCTCAATGAGTATTCTAGAAAACTTGAAGTATAGAAGTCATATAAACTACTATATCCATAGCAAATTAGATGAAATTAAACTTGCCTATATGGAGATCATTCAGTCTGGTAAAAACTTGTGCTGGAAGTCTTCTTTAACTTTTTAGGTGGGGGAAAAAAAAAAAAAAAATCACACAAAAAGTTTTATCAGGAGAAAACACTAGAATTTTTTGCAAGCACAGAAAAATATCAGTATCACCGATTTCCTTATTTTTACTTTTCCCATGGGTAACTCTTAAGAAATGCAAAACTGAAGTTCCTCACTTGAGAAGTGGCAATGCCCTAAGGACTAAGAAGAGAATCCTACCTGAATTAATTATTCATCAGGGATTATACATCCATTCATTTTTAAAAGCAAAGATCTGCTCTGGATTAGCATAGTGTCATATTTTTTCTTCATGTTTTCAAGAGATTTACAACACACAATGCTTCAGAGCAGTATAATTGGGACTACCCATTAGGAAACTGAAAATAGAATGATAGTGTTTTCCATAAACACATAAAGTCATCGAGCTGGCCTAGAGCTCTGAAGACTTGCTAAATCCTAATGCCCCTCCAAAGAGACCTAGAGTTCTGTGATTAATTATACAGTTCTGATTTGCTCATAGCTGATAACAAAAATGAACTAGAGAAAAGTAAACAAATACTTAACAGACATTTCTTGTCAAATCAGGTAGAATTTTAATGTTGCTTTGCATGCTGTAGAAGAATCTTAGCATATAGCTAATTTTGAAGAGTGTCTCTGCTTCATGCAATGCACGTCTCTTGCTTTGTGACAAGCCTATACGAATACCAGCCACTAGTTGAATCACACGTTATCATTTTCAGGGCTCAAAGGAGCCTCAATTTCACCTTTTGTCTAAATTCTAATGAGAATTACACTATACTGAGAGGATGGAAGGATAAGAATTCCCAAATCCCTTGAGTAAAATGCAGTTCTTAATAATAGGATTGTCTAGTACTCCCAGAACATTTTAAAGACTATGCAGAAAGAACCTCCTATTTAAATTTCTATTTTATTGCAATTGCAAAATAGTACAGATATCAAATATTTCTGTTTTCAACTAGTGCACAAGTTACTGGTTACACTGGTATGTAATGTTTGGAAAATGCCACATTTTTATTTTCTGAAGACATTGGGCTTTGTCTTCTCCCTTCCCGGTATTTCCTTGACATCGCTGAGGCTTACAAACTTTTAAACATCTAAACTGTTAAAATTCCATGTTCACTCCTTCTTTTCTTTCTAAAGATGATGAGTTGTGACAAAGACAAGCTGAATTTTCATCTAATATCTTACAGGAATCCTGTGGCAAAAGAACAAGGTAAGCTATTGAGCCTTCCATGACTCCTGGGGGTCTGTAATTTGGAAAAATAGAAGGGAATGGAGTGAAGAAAAACACAAATATCTCTATATTCAAAAATCCAACTCACTAATCTCAGAATTTCTGAAAGACTCTCTTTTTAATACAATAAAATATGTGCAGTTTTAACTCTGCATCTCTATTTCCCCAGCATTTTTCCCCTTTAACAGGAAACATTTTTAAAGTATTTTGGGTCCAATTTGCTTTAAAAAAATTTAAAAATCTCTGTTTGCTATTATGAAGGGCATTCTCTGAAGAAGAATCAAAATTTTGTAACATTTTCTGAATTTCTCGATCTTTTAGAAGTCTGCTTCTACTATGAAAAGCCATACTTGAATGTTACTGAATAAATCAATTAATTTTTTGTGCATACTTAGTTATATCAGGTTTTTTTCTTTTACTTAAAAAAAAAGACCTTATCTTCTCTCATTAGTAATTAAAAACCAGCAGAATTAAGTAGGTTAATACTCAAACGTTCTTCCAAAATTTTGGCAGATTTCCTAAACTCAGTGTAAAAAAGGATCAGGATAACATGAATGGATGGGCAATGGGGGAAACAAGTTTACCTAGGAGATGATGGAAACAGAGGAAACTAGTTAGATCCCAGTTATCCTGGCACGAATGAACAAAGGAGAAACACACTATTAGTTTTGAACCGAAAATATATGGTAAAGAAGCTTATAGACAAATTAAGCAGCATCCTTGAAGTCCATTTCTATTTGATTTTACTGATCCACCAGTAATGCTAAAAATTACTTATCACAGATTTACACTAGCAACTGAATTTGAAGGTGAATGGCAAAATAAAAAAGTTAGCTTCATCTCTGTTACAAATTCAATGAACTCTTGGAAAATAGGCACAACAGCAGTCTGCAGAAAGCTTTTCTTAACATATTGTAGTTCTCTATTTGAAACTAAAGAACCTACAGGGTGTTAATAAAATTGAGTACAATAGTACTTCTTGCTTTTAATAAGATATTTGTTCAGAAAGCACATTAAAGACTCATTCAAAATGAAGGTGATAATGCATATTTATGGTGTCTTAATAATGAGAAATCACACCTTCCTTTCTTTTATTCTTCCCAGCTCCTCCTTTCCACTTTTTTTTAGAGGCTGCACATTTTTTAAATTAGTTGCCTGGTCAAAAAGTAAAAAGTGTATTAGATGTCTGTTAACATATTTGATTTTTCAGATGGAATGATTAGAAGATTCAACGATGATTGAAGGTGTTTCTTCACTTTGGTCTAAAAGCTTTTTTTGGCAAGTTCCCTACCAGGGAAGCACTTCACTGCCCAGATGAGGTCCTTAGAATGATTTATATTATCGAATTACACTCCCATACTCAACGTAAGCATATTAAGAGATGATAAATGATGAAAATCTAAAGACCAAAAGATATAGCAGAAAGGCTAGCTCCTCTAGAGTTACACATTTAAAATCCCTGCATATATACAATCTTGATTCTGATTGTAAGGTTATAGTTTGCCATCTTCTTTTTCAACTTCCTAATTAGTTTAAAATTCCTAAAGTCTGAAAACATAAATCAAGGATGAAGAACATGACTACAAATGTGTTCAAATGATTAATCACACGAACACTTATACTGGGGTTACACTTACACATTAGATCTTACATAATGGAACAAACGCATGGAAAAGCTCTCCTGTGGCAATTCAGATTTCAGAGGAAGCCAATGATTTCTGGACTCAAAGACTCAGCCGAGAGTCTAGGAAGTTATAAAACTCCAGGCAAGCTAGAAGTGGAATTACCCTTAAAAAGTTTTCTATTCACCTGCATTAGTTTTAGTTTTTTTCCTCTAAGACATATTTCTTATATCTAACTGGTGCCTCCTAGAAATCTGTAGACCAGAAAGCATCACTTTGTGAAAATAAGAATCTGAACATTAGGGGTAGGATGCTGGGGATGGACAAGGGCAAGGGGGGATCTTGTTCCCAGTAGGGAATGCCAGACAAATTCTGCAATCATCTGGTGAAGCCTATGTATGGAGCATGCCTCCAAACAGCCTTCAGCATGGGCATGTTCACAGTAAATTTCCACATTAATCTCTTCTTAGTAATTACAGAGATCCTAGGAATGGAAAGTGAGAGTGCCTCACATGCTGTAACTGCTGTATCCCCTGTCTCATTTTGGGAAAAAACTACTGAAAAACTTGCAGAAACGCCTGTTCCTGCAACACTCACAGTACATTTTTATTAATCAAAAAGGCATAGGTGATTTGATAAGCATCAGATAAACATCAGAACAACCTTTAAAACCATTCAATTGCAGTAAATGTGATTCCTTCTCATTTGTTCTGCACCTCACCCTCTTACTGCTCCCAGTGCACACACAGATCTCTGTCCCTTGAGAAGAAAGGTATCAAAGTGGAAACAATCACTGAGAGAGAAAAGGTGATTTCATTCCTTCAGTGACATATGGCACATTTAATTTAAATTATACACAAATGGAAGCTATAGGTCACAGAAGAGAAGGTGGAATGCAGCCCTCCAGAGAATAAAATATTATCCTCCTTAAAAACTTGACTATCTGCCTGTCAATTTAAATCAAATCATTCAGCAAATTTTTTCTCCAAATCACACAGGCTTTAGAAGTGTGAGGTCTTATCCAAAATGAATCAAATCAATGGAAGCTTTATGTCACTGGGTTTTGGATCAGAGCATAGTGTAAAGATACAGACAGCTTTGACACTTTGCCCATGTTTAGTGTTGTTAAAACTTCCACCAAATTATGAAGTATGTATGACTTTACTGGGAAAGTATCCCACACTTACTCTGGGCCTGTGGGAACCAGTTCCCTGTACCCCAGGCCTGGAGCCAGATCTAAACAGTATCATTTCTCACAGATGCTCTTTGCACTCAGGAGGACTATCAGAGGTATAAGCCATAAGAGATCTCTATCCTCTCTCCTATCATCTGAGTGAAAAGGTATTCTAGTTTGCTTTCTTCTGAGAGTTTCTCCCTCTTTCAAAAGACAAAGTATGTTTACTAAGCTGCCTCCTTAGAAAAAAAGCAGTATCAAAGCTGAAAGTTTGGTGTTTTGTTTGTTTTTCAGTTGAGGCATTTAAGATGTAATGTTTGGTGTTAATCTAACAGTCACAATAAACAGTATTTAAAATCTTCAATCTGCAAGACATATCAAGCAGAGAGAGATGCCTACTACTGCTCTGCTCTTGCAGGTCACCTCTTCGATCAACTCCTGTGATGTGAGACTTGTTTTATCTCAGTTATCCTTTTTATCTTCCATTTCTTTGCTGAGCAACTTCTCACTACAGTTTTATGCAGCCAATATTTGTACTATAAGAAAACAAATAACATAATTCCAAAGTAGCATTTCCGTGAACTTTTGTCTTTGCTTTTAAGCGCAGTTGATACATAAACACCAGTCTACACATTATCATCACAGCAAATGCTGTCTCAGAAATACAAGACTCAAAAAAAATCATCATGTACACAGACTGTAAGACGACACTATTGGTTAAAAGATACGGCATATTGAAATGATTTTGCGCATGGCATTTTAATGTGATAATTAATTCCTAAAAGTCTCGAGTGTCAGTCTTCATGTAAGTGGATGCTAATAGGCCATCCATAAAGACTCCCCTTGTTAAAATACAAATGAGATATCCCTTATGTTTATACATGTGTAAGTACAATTAATATTGCAACCCAACTGGAAACAAAATTGCTTTAGTTAACCAACCATTGCAAGGCAATCAAATGTGGTATCAAATATAATTGTAGAAGATCCATTTGGGGAATAACAGCAATTATTTCATACAGAATTCTCGCCGCCTCCTTCCAATTCATGTGCAATTTTTTTCAGGCATCTCTATGCCAGAAAAATAATTGGACCATCACAAGTGTCAAAAACACCCCCCTCTCACTATGCAGCATACAAGAAAACTCAAACTGACACGGCTGTTTCATTTAGAATTATTGGTAGGTACCTATGGTTTGTAACTGTATTAATCTAAAAACATTTAAGTAAATTTTCTTTCTCCAGATGTACATGCAGCTAGGGAACTGGGTAACAGCAATGGCGAATGGCGTAGGAAGCAGAGAATGGTATATTTTTGCCTGAAGTTAAGCACTTTGGATTTGCCTTCATAAACGTCACAAATATTCTTTAAAGACTTAATGGTTTTCTAACAGGTAAGTATTATTTCAGGGCTGTAGGTGTAAACTGCAGTTCAGATATTTTAAATGAATTTGTGCTTAATCAGGAAACAACACATTACAATCCAATTTTTTTTTACTTAGAAGATATTCAGTATTCTTTATTATTCTCAATATTTCTTTAAATAATTTTGTACTTTTTTGTACATCAATTAGTAATTGCCAAAATTTTGATATCTAATTATCAATGCAAAATACCAAAATCCATGAGGGTCTTTATTTCTGTCACTTAGCTAAAAAACAAATGGTTAATATATAAAGATATATTCTCCTAACTCTTCTTAGATTTTCATTTTTGCTCTTGAGTTATTCATTTACATCTGACAAGTGCTCATTTTTATTAATAAAAAGAGTATTTACAGCCCCCCCCCCCCCCGTGCCAATCTGTATATTTAGAAAGCTATGCAAGGTGACAGAATCACAGGAGTATGAAAATACTTCAGCTAGCAACAGATACTCAGTAAGTTGTTGGGTCACAGCTTACCAGGTTCAAATTAATATCAGTCTGAGATTTCTATGTTCAGAACTATTTTTTGTCTTGGTAAATATGAACAGATTATTTCAGATGAAACCAAAACAAAATCTAAAAATTCTTAAACTTTGGTAAAGATTCCTTTCATTATTCATCTTGGCAAGATCATGGAGCAGATCCTCCTGGAAACTATGCTAAGGCATACGGAGGCCAGGGAGGTGATTCAAGGCAGACAACATGGCTTCACCAAGGGCAAACTGTGCCTGGCAAATTTGGTAGCCTTCTATGATGGGGATACAGCACTAGTGAAGACCAGAAGAACTGCTGATGTCATCTACCTGGGCTTGTGGAAAGTATCTGATACTCGCCCACATAACATCCTTGTCTCTAAAATGGTGAGACATGGATTTGATGACAAGTGGGCTATTCAGTGGATAAGAAATTGGATGGATGGTTGCACTCAAGGAGTTGGGGTCAACAGCTCAATATCTGCATGGAAACTGGTGATGAGCAGTGTCCTTCAGGGGTCTGTACTGCGACAAGTTTTATTTAACATCTTTGTCAGGGACACAGACAGTGGGATTTCACTGCACCCTGAGTAACTTCGCGGATGACATCAAGCTGAGTAATGGGGTTGATACTCTAGAGGGAAGGCATGCCATCCAGAGGGTCCTTAATAGGCTAGAGAGTTGAGCGAACCTTCTGAAATTCAACAAGACCAAGTGCAAGGTCCTGCACCTGGACTGGGGCAATCCCAAGCACACATACAGGCTGGGCAATGAGTGGATTTAGAGCAGCCCTGAGGAGAAGGGCCTGGGGATGCTGGCTGATGAAAAGCTCAACATGAGCCAGCAATGTGCAAGTGCAGCCCAAAAAATCAACCGTATTCTGGGCTGCATCAAAAGAAGTGTGGCCAGCAGGTCAAGGGTGATTCTACACCTTTACTCTGTTCTGGTGAAACCCCACCTGGAGTACTGCATCCAGCTCTGGGGCTCCCAGTGTAAAAATGACATGGACCTGCTCGAAGAGGGCCATGAAGATATCAGGGGGCTAGAGCACGTTCCCTTTGAGAACGAGCTTACAGAGTTGGAATTGTTCAGCCTCAAGAACAGAAAGCTTCAGGGAGACATTATTGCGGCCTTCCAGTACTTAAAGGGAGCCTACAGGAAAGATGGGGAGGGACTCTTTCTCAGGGAGTGCAGAATTACGAGTGATGGTTATAAACTGAAAGAGGATAAATTTAGATTAGGTATAAGGGCAAAATTCTTTACTATGAGGGTGGTGGGACACTGGAACAGGTTGGCCAGAGAGGTGGTAGATGCCTCATCCCTGTAAGTGTTCAAGGCCAAGCTGGATGGGGCTTTGAGCAACTGGGTCTAGTGGAAGGTTGCCCTGCAAAAGGCAGACAATGTTGAAACTAGATGGTGTTTAGGGTCCCTTACAACCCAAACCATTCTATGACTCTATGATTTATCAAAAAGACAAAACAAATTTTCACATCTGTTTTTCTTTGCTTGGTCTTCTTGAAACAGCTGAAATAAAATAGTAGAAATATTGGAAGAAATTCTACTCTCATTCAATTACAAATAGTAGGGAAAAGGGATTTTAGTAGATGTGGATTTGCGTTTCTTTCCATGGTTTAGTCCCAACTTTTTTTTCTGAAAGGCAAGAAAATTCTCTCCTTTATACAATTCTGACAGTCTTTACATGATATTATTAGCTGAAATAAAAATGAGGCCGTGGGGCCAAATCTGGATCCTCAAAGATTTTTCCCTGTACTAGCTGATTTCAAAAGACCATATCTGAGGATGCTGAATTTTTATTATACTGCAACATTAACCTGCAAATAAAATATTTAAAAATCTTTAACGCTTACACTCTTTTTTTTTTGCTGCAAACTGTGCAATAAACACTCACAATTTGAATAAGGTGTTAGAATAGGCATTCTGGCAATCTTCTGACTGACACATCCCTTGAAGCTCTGTATAGACCTTGGTATTATGGCCAGCCCTCTTTATCCTTCCACTTCTGGATTTGTTCCACTGAATTTAGCCAAAACATACTTCCACAGAAGGAATGCTTGTGGTATTTTGTCCCTAAAACTCCATAGGCTATTATTTAGCTGCAATCTGTCAAGGACATTGCTGATTGTGAGCTCATCAGAAGCAGAAACAGATTGTCCCAACAAGTTTCTTTCTACAGTGACTCGTGTGCAATGATGCTGGAAGGGCTTTCATCACCCAAAATCAAATCCTGAACAAGAAATAAGCCTCATATAGTACAATATAGACCATTCATAATGCTACCAGAAGTACTTTAAGAACCTTGATCCACAAAGTTTCCACAGAAAATAGAAAGTGTTCTATTTTCCATCACAGCCATCAGGAGAATGAACCTTCCAGTGAAAATTAAGTTTATCAGAAAGATCTGTGTGCAAACTAATTTGAGCAGGCATTTTCTAAGAATCAGGCCAGAAAAGAAGAAAGATTACTTCTGGCAAAAATGGAACAAATTAAATTATAAGAGGCTTAATACATTTATTTGAAATTTAATTGCATAACCTAATGTCAAGGTTATTATACAGTGCACACTGTTCTCATCCAAATTCTAAACAGTAAAGCACAAGCTCAGTTTGCAGTTACTTTATTATAAATCCGACAACATTTTAAAATGTTTTTCTTCTGACAATAGTCTTTGCCTGAGCCACATTAATATGAAAATCACATTTCAAAATTACTTTGAAATGTCTCCTTGGCACTGAGTTCTGATACGACCAGAAGCCTCTCTGGCATGACTGACTTCTATGCAAGTAAAGGGCAAAAAGAAAACCAAAACTGGAGCTGGTGTTGTTGACGTGACGTCAGTGCATACAGTAAGAAGCAAAATTACTAGGAAGAGCATCTGACTCTATTCACACTGTTCTGCACTGAGTCCATCAAACCTGCAGGTTTTGTTTTCTCAAAACAGAGGCAGATTAGCAGAAAAGGTCGCTGTAGCATTCTCATTATTGCATCCCTACAGAACACACTTTCCATGTTTTACCGTGTATTAGAGGGTGTGCCTGTGCAGAAAGCACACTTAAAAACCTTCAGGCTGTGTCCAGGCTCTTTGCACTCCTAAAAGCCAGTCATTCTTACCAGAATTATTTGGCCTGACCTTAGGGGCTTTTTTTGTCTGTGTGTTCTTAGATGTCCAACTGTCTCAGGAACACCAGATCAGAAAGTATATTATGAAAAAACATTGTGCATTTAACTGTGTGCCATTGTGATTGCAGTAGATGTGCAACCACAGTCTAGGTTTGTGGCAGCATCACGTAGAAGCACCATCTGCTTTTACGTCTGAAGGAACAGGTAATGAAGGCATAACAAATTATTTTAACACTTAGCAGGGAAATGTAGCCTAAAATTAACAAACTTATAATCATGCAGCATAATATTAATTTGGGTTGACTGGTAATAAAGAATTAGTGTTGTACATTTTACAATCATCTCACTTGTTTTTCAGTCAAGTCTGATACGATTGAAGAAGACAGTTTGGTGTTTGACCAGGTTAAGGCTTCTTTCAGTAGTACTAGAATATTGAAGAGATGCAGTTATTAAAGTGTGGAAAAGGATTCTAAGAAAATAGTCTAGACTCCCAAAACAGACAGTCATGTAAGTAATGAAATCCATCTGTATTAAGTTTTTTCCTCACCACATGAGCAAAAAACAGCTTGTAAGAATCTTTTATATCTTCTGTGTTTCAGTGCTTGGAGTAACACACTTTCAACTGATAGTAACCATCACTCAAAGGTCTTCTCACTAATCATTCCTCATATGTCACAACAAACAGATGTCTTGTGTACAACTCAGAGCTACATCCCCGGGTCTCTGAAGCTCCCTATGACCTTCTGAAGTGAAAAGTCCTTTTTATTCTCTAGACTGAGACTATGTTTACTGAATAAAATAAAATGCCCATTCATGGTCAGTGACTACTTCAGGGGTGAATATATAAACAACGTGTTTGTAAGAATATAGTTAACATCTCAGAGGAAAGATTCGAGAATATTAGAAGAAGAAAAAGTGAAACTTACCCCAAACTCGTCCCTCCACTGATGCAATGCTTGGTACTTCTCCGCTTCTTTAGCAAGGCGCTGAGGACCAAAGAAGGAGAGGACATACATTTTAGTCTTTACTGATTCTTCATGTAGCAAAATCTTTGTTTTTAAATTTCTTCATATACATGTTTTCTCTATATAATTTTCTATAGATCTATACTTTTTTGCACTTAATATTTATATTTGAGTAAATATGCACCATCTCATTTCAAAAATGCTTTTCCTGTATTAAGTACTGTAATTATGCATTCTAAAACTTAACCCTCATTCCAATGTCATTTAAGAAGTTCTAGTTAAGTTCAAAGTCCATCAATATCCTTCTGAAAATACTTTCTCCTTACACACACTACCCTTGCCTCTGTCATCCAATTACAAGTATTTACTGGAATCTTAAAACACTGTATAATGAGTATTTATTCCTCTATTAAATTATTTTGCTTCAATTGTAGAAAGTACTGACATGCGTTGTGATTATTAAGGACACAAAAACTCAGTAATTTGGACTAGCTGTAGCCTGGTCGCATGGACTGAATACACATTAGCAGCTGAAAAGTAAGAGTCATGCTCCTAGAGGATATTTTTCCCATTTTAATTAATTTGAAAGAAACCCACTTTGTCCACTTAGCCCCACGGAAAGCAAAGCACAGTGCACAGGAAGGATTAGAGGATGCTCTTTCAAATCAATCTCTTGTACAGATACATCCATTGGGTTGGTGACTTGTCACAGAATCACAGAATAATTATGGTTGGAAAGGACCTCCAGGGTCATCAAGTCCAACCTTTCTCCTAGCATCTCCCTAACCACTACACCATATCCTCAAGCACCGCATCTATTCGTTCTTTAAACACCTCCAGGGATGGTGACTCCACCACC
>JAVSBS010002877.1:0-10482 GCA_033124195.1 Coracias cyanogaster
GGGGTAGGGATGGGCAGGAACAGAGGCAAAAGGTACTATTCTTTCATATTGGGTTTAGCAGAGAAAAAAATCTCAGAGCAAAGGGCAGGAAGTAAAAATGGACCAATGTAATGAATGCATTAAAAAAACCCCAACCCTCTGTTTCTGTTGTTTGATTTTGTGGGCGTTTCTGCTGCTTTCCAAAGACCTGCACAGGGAGTGGGCAGGAGTACAGCTACAGACAGTGTGCAGATCTCTGCCGATATCTCCCAGAGCACTGGCACACCATCAACTCTAGGGCTGGTAGCTGGTCCACTAATGGCTTTCTAAGTCACTCTGAGCAGCGTATAGCTAAGAGAACTCGGACTCTTTCACACATTGGGGCTTTTTGTCTCAGAAATAGAGGAGAAATTGTGGACTAATCCAGAATGGCATCCAGGCAAGCTCTTGTTGTTAATGGACAAGCTAAGGGTTGTCATTGACCTCCGAGCTGTCTCAGACAGAAAAACTAGCACTTCTGTCAAGTCAAATATACGTTGTCACATACTTCATTAAGAACTGGCTTGTATTTGACCTTATATATAAGATCTAGATGATCTAAATTTTTAGCTATAGATCATCTTGATAACAAAATATTTTCTGGAAGCAGTGCTTTCAGAGGCAGAATTGAACACAAATACTTCATTTTTATCATGAAAGGACGTTTCCTGTGGATCAAAGTGCACATGCCAACTCCTCCTCCTTCCTGGACCCCACCAGCTTCTCTTCCTTCAAATTGTTTTCCTGTTTGCAGTATTTGTAATAATTGCAATGTTTCTGCAAGAAGGAGACAAGCCTGTTTATTTAGGAGGCTGTAGTCAGAAGCTTGTCAGTTTAGCTGGGCTGTTTGCTAGAAAATAAAATTCAGGCTATTAGAACATGCCAGTTTTTCTTCAGGATGAGCAAACCCATTCAGCAAATAAGTCCGTCATGCTCTCTTCACACTGTCCCTTTTGATATATGAGCTTTGTTAAGTCTGAGTATGTTTATTCTTTTTGTAGAAAAGAGTTATTTCCTGTAGAATAAAGGTCTTTGTGGGAAAGACAGAAATCGGGCGCTGTCAGCTTCAGTTCACAGCTTTTCATCCAAGAGTTCAGAAAGAGGTTAGGGGAAACACAGTAACAGTGAAAGTGGAGCAGACTTTGAAAAGCCTCCTCCTGAACCCTCTTTGCCACTGCCAAAAGGAAGGGAGCAACCTCTAGGCAGACTTGATCTGCCACTGTTCCTTGGGGGCAGCAAGGCCCTATGCATGGCACCCTTGGGGGCAGAGGCACTGGTTCTTCTCCTGACCAGCTAATATCTTCACCACTGCCTGCACCAAGGGAAGATCAGAGTACTCAGCAGTATCTGTTACTGCTCTTCTGTTGATGGAGATCTGAACAGGAAAATGTGTGTGTGCACATGTTCATATAACCCAAAGAGGGTTCAGGATAATATAGGTTCTGATAGAGATGAACACCATGGACCTCAGGATAAGAGCTACCTGCCCCTCCTGTACAGGTGCATATTCCAAATCTAATGTGCATGTTGTTTTTAGTTGGTGATATGGATCAGTGGGAGGGAAGGATGTTGTTGGTTTCTTTGTTATTCTTGACCAGTGTCTTGGTCCTATGACAGGGGCTTTCCCATCTGCTGCACAGCCTCCCCACCATCTCTGTGTTTCTGTAACTGAAGCTAGAGAAGAAGAAAAGGGTGGAGAGAAAGGACAGGTGGAGAATTCAGATTTACTCTCAAGAGAAAAAAATAACAATACCAGCAACTCCTAAGAAAATTTAAAGCACTTATCCCTATCTAGTGATCAAGAGAACATCATAGGCACTGATTCAAAGTCTCCTAAGGAAAAAAAGAAAATTTTAAAAGCCTCTGTGAGACTGATAAAAGAAAGGAAGAAGCAAGATCCTTCTCTAAGAACTGTTTGCATGGGTTATTCAAACTGACTGGATGAGACTGAGCTAAGTAGTTTTTAGGCTGAAGTAATGGTGAACTTCTGTGGTGAAACTCAGAAAATTACAGGTGCAGTCAAGAAAAAAGGAAATCATACAACTGGAAGGGCGGGATGGAGCTGCTCAGGTTAGTTGCATAGCACATTTCCCTAGTGGAATATTTCTTTCAAAGGCCTGGGATATGGAACTGTCCTTTTATGAGTGTCTGAGATAAGTGAGCAGGACCAGAATTGTAGCAGATAACAGTTTATGTGGCACAACTTCTAACATCATTGTTTAGAGTTAATTTTAATTTGATAGCTAAAAATAGAAAGCAAATTTCAGTACAACAAATACAAATGCAGAGCTTTGAGATTGTATTTTCAGGTGAACCAATATCATCCCATCAAGCTTGTTTTCTGACAGAGTCTTTGTTTTTTCATAATGTAAATTCCATTCTGATATTTTTAATCCTTCATTTTCATAGGAAATATTTGTTCTAGCCTTATCTCTGCTCCTTTGTCATTGCTATAAAAAATTCAATCAGCCTGGAGCTCAAACTGAAGTTTTAAATTCTTTTTAAAATCAGTGTAGTGAGACAGGGAATAAAACTGAAGTGCTCTGTTCAGATTTCCCAAACCTCAGGTACAATGGCTGTCTGGATAATTTCTGCCCATTATACACATTTTTTTTACACTGGAGAAGGAAGGGAAATAATAGGGGCAGAGAAAAAGAAGGAATGGTAGGGATTTGTTTTAAACAAGTATTAAATGAAAAAATAACGAGGGATGCGTGAGAACCAAATGCCTGCAAAGTATGGATATTTAAATTTAGCATTTTTGCCATGTTCCTTATTGAAATCTGACCTCCAACGGCACCACCATAAACTTCTGCAACCCTGTAAGATACTGTTTCATAGGTGGTGGGAATCTTCAGGGCCAAACAGGTTTGCAAGAGCTGAGCATATTTATGTCAGAAGCAGAAAGAATAGCTCACATCAATTCTTAGTGTACTCCCCTTCAGTGGTTTCCTATACATCCTCACCCAAATTTGACATCACCAAGCTGACTCAACAGGGTTACAAATGGCCAGTCAATTTTATCACAAAAATACCAGGCAGTTCATCTCTCGAGGCGCAATAGAGAATTCAAAGATTGAAGGAGAATGATAACTGAGTCGTGGTTCTCTCTGAGGTTTAACCGAGATGAGGTTTTCTCTGAGGTTTAACTGAGATGAGGTTTTCCCAAAGGCTGATGCTAAGACTTAGTAGTCTTAGCTTCAGTAGCCAGCACTGCTATTGCCCATGCAATATTTTTCCTAGGATGACACAAGAAATTTCAGTTTCAAAGAACGTCTGTCTGATAAGTTTTAGCAGCTGTTACGTATTCTGCAAAAAATACCAACCAATAACCCCTATGTATCATGAGACTGATACATACAAAGTACACCAGCCAAAAAACTTTCTTTCTTTTTTTTTCTTTTTTTTTAGTATGTGTGGGTACTACAGGAAATCATCCAAAAGAAATCAAATTAAGAAATGCATTGTCAATTATCAAATATACATAAATTAATCTTTGCTGCCTGAAATACCAGTTCAGAGGACATATTCACCTACTCATCACATTTCCCACTGAAATTAACAGAATAAGGTTGTAGGCCGACAAGGAGTAGGCAGGAAAAAAGCCACCACATGTTCACTGCAGCATGTGATAATAACTCACTGCCAAGCGTGGTCGGGCTCTCATCCCACCTTGTCCTCCCTCCAACAGTCTGTGGTTGCCTTGGATTTGGATGGCCATGTTGCTACAGGATCCACTCTGTGGGCAAAACCTGTCCCAGGGGTCCTGAGTGGGAACTTGGCTTCGTCCTTCTCTTCCCTGAGTGTCTATTCAAGGCTGGTGGACATGGAAGGGCCTGGGAGGTGCCCTCACTGACTTCTTGCTGAGGGAAAGGTAGTGGCAGATGGGAGCATCCCTTCGCTTGAGTTACAGCTGGTACAAAAAACCTGCCATGTCCCAGAAGAGAGAAACAGACAGATCCACAGCTGAATAAAGGCAAGGCAGAGGAGTCTTCTGAGTTCACCTGCTGTTGTGGTTTGAACCCAGCTGGCACCACAGAGCTGCTCACTCACCCTTCTCCTGCCCTGGGGGATGGGTGAAGAATTGGAGGGATAGAGGTAAGGAGACTTGTAGGTTGAGATAAGAATAACTTAATAATTGAAATAAAGTAAGATTAAAATAATAACGACAATAACAGTAGTAATAGAATATACAAACGAATGATGCACAATGCAATTGCTCATGACCCACTGACCAATGCCCAAGCTGTTCCTTGCTAGTGATCTCAGAGGAGAGAAAATCCTAAAAACACAATCCCAGAAGAGAGCCAGCTTCCCAGCCGACCCTCTTCTATATATTGGGCATGATGTTGTATGATATGGAATATTCCATTAGCCAGTTCGGGTCCATTGCTCTGGCCGTGCTCCCTCCCAGCTTCTTGTGCACCTGCAGGCTAGCAAGACATAGGAAGTTAAAAAGTCCTTGATTTCTTAGCAACAACTAAAAACTTTGGTATATTATCAACATTCTTCTCATACCAATTCCCATACTGAATCCAAAATACAATATCATTCTAGCTACTGAGAAAAAAAAAATCTGTCCCAGATGAAACCAGGACACCTGCACAGATCTGAATGGATCTCACAGATCTGTAGGGAATCTTGATGAAGCTTTCAATAGTATGAAGTATGACTAAAGCATTGTGCTGATACAGAAAAAGATACATGGATCAAGAGTGACTCCAGGTTGGAAAAAACTTCTGTACAATGAGATATTTAAATAATAAATAAATTTAATTTATCTCAGAGAACAGATCATGACGACATAGCTTGATTAAGGTCTAGAAATATCTACATGGGAGATTTCTGAGGGTAGTGTTTATAGTATCATAGAATACAGTAATAGAATCATAGAGTCATTAAGGTTTGAAAAGACCTCTAAAATCATCAAGTCCAATCATCAACCCAATGCTACCATGACCACTGAGCCATGTCCTAAAGTGCCACGTCCACACATTTTTTTAACACCTCCAGGGATGGTGACTCCATCACTTCCCTAGGCAGCCTGCTCCAGTGCCTGACCACTGCTTCAGTAAAGAAATTTTTCCTAATATCCAATCTTATAGAAGATAAAGGCAAAACACCACAATCAAATTCCTGGATGCAGAAAATAGTTGCATTTAACCTTGAAAAAGACACTTTTTACCCCCGAGGGCTTGCAACAAAACACCTAGGGATCTATATTTTCTTTCTCTCAACATCTTTATGCCAGTTCTGAGTGGTGTTCCAAAGCCCAGCACCAGCATGGGAAGTGCTGCAGGCCGTGACATATGTGTCCTCCAATGAAGTGCTTGTAATTTTCCCTTCTGCACTCCCAACTGTGAGTCTCTGAAAAGAGCAAGGGATTGCCCAAACTGTCTGTGCTAATAAATGAACACAGTCTGAGTTCCTCAGGAAGGTAAACACCCAGGTGGTAAGCAGGTATTGTGAGATGCAAATCAGCATACACCACATGACGATTAGCTTGTGAAACCAAATGACCAGCCCACATGGTTGTACCCATTAGATCAGTGTTTTCTCATTCATCTTTATATCATCTTTTATCATATGCTGATAGGTGCTCCTTGTCTCCTGCTGATTCTGCCATTTTTTTGTATCTTTTTTCCAAAATAAACACCAGAAACCAGCAACCCCTTGGGCTTCCTGGTTTAGTGGTGGACACTTGTCAATGTTAGGTTTATGGCTGGACTCGATGATCTTAAAGGTCTTTTCCAACCTAAATGATTCTATGACTCATTTGAAACAGTTTGCATTTATTCTGCCACAAATGCTCACTCCCACCAGCAAGGGTAACCACCCCAGGACTACCTCTATCCACATCTCCTTTTCTTTGCTGGGACTTTGCCATAGCTGCTGTCCCCATTCTTTTGGCTGTTTTTCCTAAGATCTTATTTAGAAATTAAAATTTCCATCTTTCCTGTATATAGGGAATGGTGTGCCTGCAGACAGTACAAGTTCAGGCAACTGCATGTGGATCTTGCAAAATGGGGTGTCTCCTATTGGAGGGATTTTAGGATATATGTAGTACCCAGTCATGAAAGGAGTAGATGGGAGCAAGGAGCCTATATGAAAGCAGGACATTATAAGGAGCAAGGTTTTAATATATGGTCTCATCCTTTTAATACCATTCATTTACAAGACATGACTAATCCTTGGTGAGGATACCAGTTCCCCATTGGGATGGATGAGTCAGGATCTATGGGTGTACAGGTGGCTGTTAAATTTTGTGCATGATCAGAACCTTAAATTGCACCCTTCACATCATCTCCCAGCACATAGTGCTGCACCACATGCTTAGCAGGAACCTCGTGCTCGGCAACCTGTTCCTTCTGTTGAGGCAAACTTGTTGCTTCCCTCATCTTCCTGACTCATTGCTGCCACTTCAGCCACAAAGGTTTGAAGGTCAAAAAACTGCACACATCAAATGTACTTTTAGAGTGGTCTGAAAGCTTCATATTGGACAGTTATGCTTCCTTTTTCTCTTTAGTTCACTATGTAGGAGCTGCTTGGCCACCAAGCTGTTTCTCTCTCTCTTGGTTGTCCAGTCCAGAAGCAATACTGTTTCATGATGCAGAGCCAGTGTCAGGAAGGAAACAGTCTTCCATTAAGTAACATTTTCAGAATAGTGTTTAACTTGCAGGAAGCTCAAGGCAACTACATGTTTCTGGGCCAGCCTCTACTGAAACCTGGGACATCCCACCTCAGTGTTAGATTAGGTTGCTCAGGACTGTGTCCAGCAACTTTTAAATATGTTTGAGAATAGAGGCCTCAGAGCCCCTCTGAGTAGCGTGTCTCCATGTTTGACCAACCTCTCTGTGAAAACGTTATTTACAAACGTCTGACTTAAATTTCTTCTGCTGCAACTTCTGTCAATTGTGCCTTGTCCTTTCACTGCCAGTGTATCCCCTTCAAGCCTTTGTATGCAGCTCTTGACTTGGTGTTTCCGGAGATGCTCTCTATTCCCTTGGAATGGTCTTTCACTGTATTCATTCTAACAACATATTTGGATTTCTAATGGACCACCAGTAAAAGCTCAGTACAAAACATTTGGCCTTTCTATGTCTCATTCCAAGGACTTTCTCCAAGTGCTGCTCACTTTTGTGAGTACTGCTGTAGTTCATTTTTTGTTTCTGTTTCATTTGCACATCTTTCTGTTTGACATTAATGGTAGCTGGAACTGTGGAGTTTGGCATTTTTTCATTATTTTTGTTGTGGGCTGACACCAGTTTTCAGATTGACTGAAATGTTGCTCAGTGGCATTTATTCATCTGCTGATGCCCTGGAAAAATTTTCAATATCACATTTGGAAAATGTACAAATCTTTTTCTTTTCTCTTCTTTCTTCTGACAAAGAACTTAAGAAAGGATGTTCTAGAAAGGAACATCATTTGTCTTAGCATCATTTTACTGAACTATTTTTTTTTTAAGTTAATTTTAGCATTTATACAAGAGGGCTGAATCAAAAACAGAAGAGAAAGTTTTCTGACTAATGACTTCATACCTATCCAGAAAACAAAAACTTGTTCTTGTGCTTAGAAATTACTTCTGCTTTTCAGCTACTGGGAAACCTTTTCAGAGATACCACCTTTGCTGAACTGCTGTGTTTATCCCATATTACAAACTTAATGTATGGGCATAAATATTATTTTCCTAATGGATATTAAAGTAAATGGGCCTGAGGAAGTATTGTTGAAATATGTGTCTTCTTTCAGCTGTAAATTTAGTCAAAGGGGAGTTATTTCAAATTTTATATACAGAGAAGCTTTAGATTTAGAAATCTTCAGCTGTCTTTTTTCTTCAAAGCCAAGCTTATAAATGAAGCAACTATTCCCAAACTGTCACCGTAATGTCACTTCCTTCCATGAAGTCATCGCATCACTTCTGTCACTATAACAACCTAACATTGTCTGTTGCTAGTGTCACAAAAACATTGCATTACTATCATACTGAAAATAACTCTGAAGTGATTTTAAATGCAGCCTTTCTGAAAAATGTTTTGCAGGAAATCAGTACTTCAATTAATCAGCTTTATTAAATAATGATTGCACTGCAACTTGTAATTAGTCATAAGGAAATAATATTTCTTACTATTTCAACATGCTCCTTCATTTCTTTTTCTCTTATTATTTTCCATATAGTATGAACTCTTGGAAAGTTTTATATAAAGCTAACACATCATATAAATAATATAGAGAAAAATGAATGCAATTTAAGTTGGACAGTGCAAAACTGTACACTTAAGTAAGAGTAATCTACTACAGAAATGCAGAATGAAGGATGAGTGTCTCTGCAGCTTCACTGCAGAAAAAAAAACAGGAAGAAAATGCACCAACATCCTTAGACTACTGCAAATAAAATAAATATCAAATGTAGGAATACTGTCAGCAATGCATATGAAGGAATCCTTGTGCTTTAATTATGACCTCACATCAAGCCTGAGCTGGAGACAGTTTTTTATAGGAGACCACGATGGATGTGCTTCGGTTGGGAAGAATCCCAAGAACAGTGTAATCAGTCTGAGGTTTAGGTGGAGGACTGGAGATACTATATTACCTTGAAAGAGGGGGCTGAGTGGTGAAAAGATCAAAACCTTCATCAAAGATGAGTCAAGTCACCTTAGCACAAAGAAGAGCTGCAACAGTGGAAGAAACCCCAGTGGATGGAAGAAAGCTTTGGGGTTTGGTTCATGTGAGCAAAGGTGGAAAAACTCAAGGCAAGGAAGGACATTAATGACCAAGGGTGAGTCAGGCTTTGATGAAGGGAGCTCTGGCAGGAAAATACCAGAGATCAGAGCTGGTGTGGGGCTTGACATAAGGAAAGAGAGCTGAGAAGGTGTGAGGGACAGCAGCAGAGCTGCGAGGAGGAAAGGCAGAGAGTGACCAGTAGAGCAGACCCACAACTTGCCCATTCAGATTTCCATTTTCATCTGCCCTTTTCCTCATTAGCCATAGCCCATTGATGCCCTACAGGGCAGGACTTTAGTCTAGAATTTCAAAGACAGGGAAAAGGACTGAGGTGGCCCAAGAGGGAGGGAGGAGGGGAAAAGATGGGGCGAGAAGCAGGAGCTGGAGCAAAGCAGCTGAGAAAAGGTCCTTCTGCTGCTCTGGTTTGCTGATATGCAATTGGTCAAATGAACACCACACAAAGTGACTTGTGTGTGGGTTGTGGATTGTGACCATTACTGAGACTCATAAGAAGGTGAGATAATATGACTCTGGTTTGGGTGGACTTCACTTTCACTATGCTGATGGAAAGTCGAAAGCCTCTGTTGCCTTTTGAGAACGTTAATCTCCAGAGACCTTTTTTTCAGGTTGACCACGAATTGCTAATGCTGTATTACCACACACATTTCCAAAGAATTTCAGTGGCCTTCAGAAAACACACAGTGACAACAATGATGAATGAAAGCATCAGCCCATTTCCTCATTGGGCCAGGAGTGTTATGATTTATCTGTAGAAACATGCCGCAGAATTTGCCAAAAGTAGAAGGAAAGGGTTAATGTTTGTTAGCTTTTTCTCTAGGTTAATCTAGTGTCACAGTGGCTCCCGGTTTTCAGTTCCTAACAAGGGATGTCATAATCAAGTGGTCAGGCCTGAATGGATGGGAAAGTAGATGAGCATGAGAGAGCAAATCCTCTCAACTCTACATGCTAATGGCTCAGATGTCTTACAGCCTTCTTTCAGGCTCTGCATGTCTGCTGTGACCAAATAAAATGGGAGAAGAAGGAAGCAGCAGGATTTCTACATCAGCTCCTATCTTCTGAGAACCGAGAAAACTGTCTGAAAGCAGTGACCTAAACTGCACTCTCTCTCCTGAGCCTGATTCTGATTGATACAGAGTAAGAGGAGATGGGCTAGAAGTTGTGCCTGCATGTTTAAGTAAGAAACATTCCCTTCTGCTCAGGAGCTCTGCAGGAATTTCTGCCTCAATTGCATCATGCTTGCTACTTCAAAGCCTTCAGCGACTGATCAGACACTTAGAAAATATCAAACCTAACTTAATGTGACATGGTTATCAGTGTAACTCAACCTGTCTGACAGCGTTCTTCCTGAGGGTTGCTACAGCTTCCTTGTACTCAGAAATGTCTCTAGAAAAACAGCAGGCATTCCTTCTTAACATTATTCAGAGAGATAATTCCTTGGTTTTTTGAGAATAATGCAAATCAATGATTCATATACTGACTTGGTTTTGTTGCATTGTGTTAGTTTAAAATCATAGAATCATAGAATGTTAGGGGTTGGAAAGGACCTCTGGAGATCATCAAGTCCAACCCCCTGCCAAGCAGGACCATAGAATCTAGGGCAGGTTACACGGGAACACATCCAGATGGGTCTTGAAAGTCTCCAGGGGAGGAGACTCCACAACCTCTCTGGGGAGCCTGTTCCAGTGCTCTGTAACCCTCACAGTAAAGAAGTTCCTCCTCAT
>JAVSBS010002877.1:10582-43764 GCA_033124195.1 Coracias cyanogaster
AGGACTCTGCACTTATTCTTGTTGAACCTCAGTAGGTTCCTCTTTTCCCAGCTCTCCAGTCTGTCCAAATCCTGCTGAATGGCGGCACAGCCTTCAGGTGTATCAGCCAAACCTCCCAGTTTTGTATCATTAACAAACTTGCTGAGAAGACACTTTGTCCCTTCATTGAGGTCATTGATGAAGATGAAATATTCCTTATATTAAGAAATTAACTGTTCTACCTAGCCTACATATAAATGATCTAATTTTCATATATTTTCAATCTATTTGTTACTATCTTGAGTTTGATCCATAGAACAGTTCTAGTGATGAGGATCAAAACTGGCCTGCCCCTGGCTGGGGTTTCCTCTGTTGACATTTCATTTGGTGTGAAGAATTAAGTAGAAATAATTTGGAGAAGAGGAGGCTGAGAGGAGACCTCATTGCTCTCTACAACTACCTAAAAGGAGGTAGTTGTGAGGCTGGTGCTGGTCTCTTCTCACAGATAACTAACAACATGACAAGACATAATGGCCTCAAGTTGTGCGAGGCTAGGTTTAGGCTGGCTATCAGGAAGAAGTTCTTTACTGAAAGAGTGATCAGCCATTGGAACAGGCTGCCCAGGAAAGTGGTGGAGTCACCATTCCTGGAGGTGTTAAAAAACCAGGTAGATGTAGCACTTCAGGACATGGCCTAGGGGTTAGGGAGACATTCAACAAAGGTTGCACTTGATTATTCTAGAGGTCTTTTCCAACCTGAATGATTCTATGAGTCTAAGTATTGATAGAGTAACATGAACATTGAAATTTCTGTATTTCCAATAGTTAGTTAACTCACTTGAGTCATAGGAGGTACAGGTTCAAGTTCCTGCTGTAATGAAAACGTACCTGGTTAAATGCAAGAGAGAGTTCCCTTGTACCTCTGGAGGTCCTCAGGGTGGCTATGCTGACCTACCTACAGCCCTCTTGCTCCAAAGCATCATGCCTGAGGTATGCTGGAGATATGTTTATCATCAGGCCCCAACAGCAAGGTGTGTTCCCACCTCCTCTCACCTTTCCTTTGAGAACTCAGAAATCAGGGCATCCAGCTGTTGCTGTAACAAGGATTCCCATCAGCTCATCAGTATCTTATATTAATTAAACAGTGATTTTAATTAAATGTGTACTAACCAACATAATATTTTGGAGTTGAGGGAAAGCAGTCATCTCTAGGGGCTGATGGTATCTAAATAGCAACTATGAGAACAGCAGGGAGTCCAAAGTAATGTGTTTACACATAGAGTGGCAAGCAAGTGACCTCCAGGCATGATATACTGTAAAGTTGAAGGTCATAAAAATACAGTTTGGAGGTGATGGTAGCAAATCTTTCCTTGTCTTTCTGTCTCATTGATGTTGCGGTCAGAGCTACTCTCATTCAATTTCACAATGTGGTGGCTGGACTTACATCACTATGAGTAGGAGTCATCTGGCCGAACACAGGTATCTGTAGTGTAAATGTCAACATTTGAATTAGTCACCCTTGGTTGTCTTCACCAACAAAACTCAAAAAAGAATGGTAGGTCATGACTATCTCATCCACAAATAGTCATCTGAAATCAGTTAGATATTCTGCATCCTACAAGTTCCCAGATAGTGACATTGGAGATGTTTGAAGTCAGTGAGTGTCATCCCAAATATCATCAGGTGTTCTCAGAATGCCATTGAATTTTCTATAGGATTTGCAGCAGTTATTTCTTAATTTTTGTGGTGGAGCTTTTAACAGAAGACTTTTTTAAAGAATATTGATTCTGTCCTTTAGCGAGAAAAGCATTTTATTTTCTTATAGTTGTTTTAGAATCAAGTGTCAGGGAAATTACAGCAATTGACTGTATTGTGGGTAACCAGAATATAATAGTGTTCCTTTTACAATATAGGCAAAAAAATAATTTTTGCAGTCTTACAGTCTGCTCATCAAAGCATGGAGTCTCTCATGTACTTTGGCATGGCCGAAGAAGGGAAGACACCACTTCAGTTATATTGCTATGGACTTGATGGCTACTGAAATGTGCAAAAAGGGTATTTTAATGGAGTTACTGGATTTAAACTGCTACAGGCTCGTGCCTTCTAAGTTCTCTGAAACTTCTGCACATTCAGACAAAAATAGGTTTAAAAATCTCACCAGATCAGATCTTTCCATTCACACCAGTGGCTGCATTTTTACATTAATTTTGCATTGATTTAGCCGATTAGTATCAGGCATAGGGCTGGATAGAATCAGGGCCTTAGTACTGGAATCCTTACAGGAATAGCTAAAATATGCAGTAATTTGAAGTCATGTATTTTTTTTTCAAAGTCTTAGGAAAATACATACTTCATCTTAAAGCACTTTAAACTCTACTTCAAATGTTTAGCCTTGTTGGAGGTCTTTAGACCTATTGGAGATATATCACTTTAAAAAGACAATCAGGGTATGACGTTTATAACTTTCTAATGTTTGGTGCTAATGGAAGATGATGGATTGGTGAGCTAGGAGTGTGAATCCTTATTTTAGCCATAAGGAAATGTTGACATCAGCGCACGCTCCTCTGAAGCGTGATGACAGCGTGCCTCAGTCTCTAACAGATCTGTCCAGATTCTGAGCTCAGTTACACAAATAATAATATGCATTTGCATTTAAGCAAGCAGCTTGGAATATATGTTGTTACATTTGAACCCACTCTCAATGCAGAGAAAAAAAAATTAGGAGAATTTTGAACTTAGGAAAATACTGTGTGTGGTCAGAATTTGGAAGAGGTTGCCCAGAGATGTTAGGCAATCTTAAGACTGGAGATACTAAACTTTTGATAGGACTAACCCTGAGAAGCCTCTCAGACTCTGGAGTTGGTCTAACGTCAAAACTGAATCTGCTTTAAATGAAGGTTTGAAACAGATGACCTTCAGAGGTCCCTTCCAATCTAAATTGTTCTAAGATTCTTATTTACTAGTTTCAGCTTGCCTGACCTTACATTCAATGCAATTGTTATGAAATGAATAAGTTATTTGGAATCTGTGACACTCCTCTCATTTAGAAGAGGAAGTAACTCTAAATTTCTATTTATAATTCCACTGGTGACTTCTTAACCTTAGATATTCCAGCTGAAGTCTAACCAGTTGTTGCATGCTAATTACACATTTTGTCGTAACAGTGTTAATTAATCCATGTCTACAACAGGTCTCTGCAGCTCTTTGCAGGCTGCCCTTCTTTTCTTGCTTTTGGCATTACTGTAGTGTAGGTACATTCTGTCAGCTGAAGCTTTAGGAGGTCCCTTCTGCTGTAATTTTGTAGTCGTGGATGGAGGTCTGCTTACACTTTGAGATGGCAGAAAAAACACTGGAGTTTCTACACCAAATTAAATAATATTTCTTCTTCATTCTGACATTCTATCAGGGCAGAGGCCAGTACAGAATTACTAAGGAAAAGACATTGCCATTTACAGCTCTCCATCTTCACCACACACAATGATTACAACCAGTTGTATAAAGATGTATTTCTTTCCTCAGGCTCTGTTCTCTATTGTGCTGAGGCAAATTCAACTCAAAACATGTACATTCAGCTCCCAGAATAGTCTCCAGGTGAGAATTCAGCAATAACAGTGGTTGTGTAAAACTAATTTTGCATGTGAGGTCCTGAGACAACACAGCAAGTCTATACTGATTTTGAATTTAATAGGTGTTTAATAGAATACAACACCAGTGTGGGAGGGTTGAATGTGTAGAACAAAACCCAATTAATATAACAGTGAATGTCAAAATAGGCTTGTCCTACAGTATGATTCACATCAACTCAGAGCACACTTATTTTGCAAGTCTAATATAATTGCAAGTATTGATCTTAATACTTGCGCTTGATTACATCAAAACTGAAATTATTTTAGAGGCAGATAAATACATGTATCATTCAGTAGATGCCTATAGGAAAATTACACGTCTAAGAACTTTCCATACTCCATGGATATCTAGTCAATGGAGGCTTGAAAACAACAGCTGAACTGACATAATTCAATTACTGTCCTAAAGGTACCTGCTATCATTTGAGATGCCTTGGGCTATCTAAGGTATCTGCACAGGGGTCTTAGATATGACCCAGAATCTGTAGGAGACATATGCTTTTCTGGACTTGTAGTGGAAGGCCAGGTGGGATACTCAAAGGCACCCCAAATGATCCTAAATGCCTAGGTTTAAGCAGAAGAAATTAACGTTTATTTGATCAGAATCACTCTTTTGAAGAAAAAACAGGTTAGATCCTGTTGCCTGTATTATTTTTGATGGTAAAATATTGGAAAGATGTGGACAATATTTGGGTAAATTCCTGAATATTGATAGATTCCTTTAAGTAATAGCCTCCTTTTCTTATTTTTTTCTCCCTTTGAGCCAGTTACTGCCATGAAGCTGCTAGAGGGAGGTGACCAAAGAAAGAGCTGGGAGGGAGGATAGCAGAGAGCTGCAACCACTGTGCTGAGAGAGCGTGGTACAGCTCAGCAGCTGCCAGGAGGTGCTCCACTGCTTCTCAGAGCCTAAGACCCTCATACCCATAGGAATGGAGACCATGACATTCTTGAATCTGACAAGGGAAGGATCTCCTCCTTTGGGTCATATTTCCTTCACATAGGAGGAAGGTGACTTATGACACTATCTTCAAAAGGATGGGAGGGAAGATAGAGACAGGAGGGAGAAACTAGTGTTTCAGGAAAAGGGGGAAAAGCCAAAGAAAAAAATGTCTGCGGGACAGCTAAGATAGACATGGTCATAGCAGTCATGCAACTGTTACCGCCTTGGAATAAGACAACAGAGTAAGCTATTGTGGAGGGAGTAGACTGATACCCCGAGATTGCTTTATCAACCACTGGAATTCTAGTCAACTTACTCTGCTGTAGCATTTTCCTATCTAGTTTTCTTTTTCTAAAAAAAAAAAATAATTATATCTATCTGTGGTATTTTATGACAAACATCGGCAAAGTCACAGTCTCCTTCCTCTTTACCGCATCTGACCAAGTTTTCTTTGAATAAAGTGTTCCCTTGCCAAAGACAAGGCTTGGAAATGCTTAGAGGATGTGGCAATTTCCCCCTGCGCCTGTTGGCTGCATGCCCTTGGTGGGTCATGCCACTCCATGGCCATGCTTCCCAATGGCTGCATTGCTCATGCTGCTTGATTGTGAATCCTCTCAGTGGGGATCCTCAGTAGTTACTGACACTGGACAGCACATCGCAAAGGACTTGGAGGACTTGTTGCCAAGTGGAAATCTCACTTAGGCAATTAATAATGGGCTCTGTGGAGTGACATTCCTGACTGCAGCGGTGGGCTGTTTACTGAAGGTGAAGAATAAATGCACTAAAGAGACAGGGGAGCATGTAAGAGGGGTAACACTGGAAGACAATAAAATATCCCAGGACAGCACTGGAACTGCTCACGGTCTTGAAGAGGGAGGGATGAAGACAAGCTCCTTGAAAAACAGACATAGACAGTAGAACAAAATACACAGCATTCTTCACACTCAGTCTCCCAGCCTGTTCGGCCTCTAATATGTTACCTTATCAAAAAAATCAAGACACTTTTTTCTTCTTTTTCTTTAAAGACAAACAAATCAACAACCAACCAACCAAGAAGCTTTGTAAATTCAACTGCAAAAAGAAGTCTGAGGCAGAGCTTCCAACTTTACTCAAACAGTAGAAAAAAGAGACAACTCAGCACTTTGCCCACAGAAACACAGACAGTTCACAGCACCTCATGAATGAGCTAAACATGCCAGTAAAACAAGGATATAGTCACAGTGGTCATTGTAGTATTATGTGTCCTTTTCTCTAAGACCCCTGCACACTTTGTAGTCATTGTGCCTTAGGGGCAAGCATCATCTTATTTTCACCTTTGCCTGCACTGGCAAGATCTGTATAAGAACTGGTCACCCTCAACCTAGATTATAGTCAGCAGAAAGATACAGGCTCTTGGTCCTGTGATTCAGTGAACAACCATGACAATACTTTGACAGCTTCAAGTCCCTCCTCTCTAAGCACTTAAAAGCACTTCACAAATGTGCAGGGACTCAGACTGTCTCTGATAAAGTCCTGCATCCTGCAGTCAAAATGAACCACCTTATTCTGTTTTCCGGGTGACATACCTAAGGATCAGAAAACAACTCAAGCTCTGTCAATATTATAAGAACGTTTGTTGTTTTATTCTTTTTGGTGGGTACAAAAACCACAGTTTCTTACACAGAACAAGATTATAAATAAGATCTGTAACATGAGTGACCCGTAGTCTCTTGATTCTACACTGCAGACTGATGACGTACTCTAAACATTTTATCATTTTGTTTCTTGTATTAGACAGATGCAAATCTGTGGAACACAGAATGATGGAACAGAATGAAGGTAACAGCAAACAAGAGGATGATCAACAACTTTTATAAAAAAAAAGTCTCTGAATTTTATTACAGTGATGGCATTTTATATCAATTATTGCAATGAATTGTTCCCTAAGATGGTTAGAAAAAAGAATTGTGTTGTCCTCTACCGAATTTACATCAGTTAAAAAGCAAGCATGTTTCAATATTTCTCTTTTTTCAAAGAAAATGTAAATAATTTCTTTATTTTTTCACAGGATTTACATATTTATTATTTTCTTATCACAGTTTAGTGATTCATTTCTACAGCTGAACAGCTGAGTATTCTTCCATTGTATATATTGATGTTCTGGAGACACAGGTTAGCATGTTCATTGACTTCTATAGCTATTTTTCTCTCTTTGTCAAGACAAAGACCAAAATATTGTCCTTTCTGAGCATGTTCTTCACAGTTCAATGCGCTAAATTGGCAAGTCTTATTAGTTTTAAGTCCACTCAAGTGAAATTTGTTGCTGTTAATACACCCTTCCCAGCCCCCTCCCCCCAACAAAACTAAATTATGAATTTTCCTGATATAAAATCTGAGTTTGGGTTTCCGAGCTGAGCTCATGCACACATTGTTGCTGATGATGTCTGGCGCATTTGGACGTACTTCCCTTTCTCAGCCAAATTATTAGTTCATCAATGACACTCCCATGTCGTTACAGTCTGTGCTGTGTTCCCATCAGTCACCAACACAGTTTGATTAAGGCACTCAATTATTTTTTTGGTTTTTATGGTAGGTCCGATGCAATTACAGCCAATCCTGAACTTTGTCTAATTGCAGTTCCAGTATGCACGGCCTTTGGGCAGTCAGGAGTCAAGACGCGGCCGTTTTCCCCCACACTCCCTGTGATGGATAGTCTGGTTTTGTTTCTTATGGCTTCAGAAAAGGTAAGCTAGGTTTGAAAGAAAAGGAGAAAAAAGGAAAGTGTTACAATGTTTCTGTCCTTCAGCAAACCAGGACACAACAAACACCAAAATATTAAATTTTAGACATCTGCATTTTTTCATGTTAATATTAAAAGTTATAATAGTAATCATCATAAATATAATACATAGCATTAAAGTCTACTAGGGGAAAAAAGACTAGCAATTCTGAGGGTAAATTTCATTACAATAAATCATTATTTATTTAAATATAAAAACTAAATTTGATCAAGAAATTAACAGAAGAGGCAATACCTTAATCTAAACTGCTTCAAACTATGTTTATGTACAATGAAATGAGAATCAAGATCTTTTATGAATCTGAAAGCATTAGCATCTGTGAATAAAGTCATGCACAGGTTGTTATAGGCTTAGACCTCAACTAGGAATGTCAAGATAAAATATAGCTACAGAAAATTGTTTATAAACCGCAGTAGTGTTATCAGCTATCTTTGTGATAATTCCATGGACCAAACCTAAAGAAATTATTACTTCTTTTCATAATGCACATATTTAGTATTAGTAAATCTGAGACCTGTCCTCAAATCTCTTTTCATATATATATTTTCCTACAATTAGAGAAGGTGGGAACTTTCAAAGGAAATGTAGTTTATTGCAAGAAAATACAATTTTCTATAGTTTTCTACATTGGGTCTAAATTTTTGTCAAGAAGGTTTACATTTTTGCTACATCAAAATCCTTACTTTCCAGTATATCAGAACAAAATATCTTGTTTAGGGACTAATTGACTCAAGCAAGAGCTCTCTCATGTTATGACAGAAAAGTGAAGAGGACTAGTTTAGACTAAATGATTTCCAGGTGACTAAAATTGATGGAGGTGTCTAAGGTCAACCAATGCAGCAAGGACATCTGGAACTACAGGCACCCAAACTGTGCTGTGTTGAAACAGATTTCAAAGATACCATGTTAAGATAATAATTAGTAGGGAAACCTGATTTTTAGTCAGCAAAAGCTATAGTCTATACAACTAACTCACATGGTTGGTGTGTAGGGATGCAATCTGAAATGCCAATTGGAAAAACAGAGACAGGAGGGTGCATTCGCAGAGGAGCAAAGGGATGACAAACATAATAAAATCATTTTATTTGCCTTATTACTGATCTCTACATTTAGAACTTTGTCCCTCTGAACCTGGTTTCTCCTTCCAAGGGAGCAGTAAAATCCTGAGCTGTTGTTTGAGATGCTGAAGTTAATTTTCTATGAGTGTGTGTGTGTATAGGGATGAGGGAGATTCCTTAAAACTCCCAAATGTTTCCACTGCTTCTGCATGAACTTCTGTGAAAATGTACCAGTTTAATATTACATTGCTATCAGTAGCTCCTTCAAAAATTAGTTCTCAAAAGTACAGTTGCTATTGTGGCAATAGCAGTCAGAGCTTGGGTATAAAGGCAGCTTTCCACATCAATTACCCTAAACCCTTCAGGCCCTCACAAGCAGCCAAATTCAGGAAAAGGCCTCAATTTACAGAGGGCATTATGGCATTCCCCTTACAATGAAAAACCTTGGCTTTGATAATCATCAATTTCAATGTCTAAAGTCACCTTTGAAAAGTTTCCCTGCTGCCACAGTACTTTGTGAAAGGGAGTGTTACACACATATTTTGACCTAATTCAACAGCTATATATAAAAAGGGAAGCAGAAATAATGAGGGGGGGGGGGACCTGGGCCCATACAGCACCAAAAACCTCAACTACTCCCCATCAGCAAATAAAAATCTATGCATTTGCAAAGCACAGACACAATGCAATGTGGTGCAGCTCCACATACTGCATGTCCAGAGTCCCACTGCAAATGGATGTGAAGGACTGGTAACTGCCTGCAGAAATGCATAGAACATGTTTTGGTCAATGGCAAGAAAAAACAAAGGTGCTTTAGTTTTGGGGATGGATGACAATCCAAACCAGATTAGAATGCAAACTGGGGTGGAAAAGGGACAGCTTACTCCAGATGTGCTAAACTTCCCAGAAAGTCATCATTATGTACCAGCATGTCTCTGTCACTTTGATCAGCTATCTGTTCATGGCCATTCAGGGTTTGCCACTGGGAAAGCTGAAAGAGAGCTCAGATTTATATGGGCTATATGAGTTATCTGTAACTGTGGTTCTGTAGTTCTATCTAGATAGCTTTCTGGCCATTGACAGCACACTTAGGACAGAAAGACAGTAAAAAGGGATCCATTAAAAAAAAAATCAAATTAGAATAACAAACAATTTCTCAGCAGCCTCCCACAGAATAACAGAAAAAGCTGCAATAAAACAACTCCTCTCTTCTCACAGCAGAGATTAACAAGAACTCAGCAACACACCATGGAAACAACCCAGACAGTTAACAAAGCCAGGACAAGCAGGTCAAACTTGCACTCGGGAAGATGCCATAAAGCCAGGTAACCAGGTAAGCTTCTGTGTTGTATTTTAAACTATGCTATAGGTAATAAGACAGGCCAATGCTCTGCTTAACAGTTCTGTTACAATTTCAGAACCATGGCCTGCCTGCAGATTTCAGGAGTGCCTGGGAGGAGAGGGAAAAGTCTTGGTATTTAATGTGAATATTACCCAAATTGTGAAAGTCTCTGTGGGGTAAGTGTATGCAGTTAATTATGACAATGTATTTTCAAATTTGTCATTAGTTTTGATTAAATAAGTTGTGGAATTAATCACATGAAAACACTGCCTGCCCTGTTCCTATTGGGAAATGGGAATATAAGAAACTGATTTCCTCGGTCTATATAATATGAATATCCTAGCCTGTGTGGGTTCTTTTGTTGTTCAGGCTCCTCTAGTGCCTGGGTCACACAGAGGTGTCTTTTGCACAAGTATTTAAGTTGAATGTTTAATGAATTTTCTATCTTGACTATAAAATGGGAAGTATAAAACTCAAAATAAGTGCATTACACATTTCCTGAGCCATCCTGTAGTACTTCACCTTTTTTGTAATTAATTTTTTAATTGCTTTTTCTAGTTTTGTAATTAATTTCATTAATTATAAACAACGGCATGGAATGGGAGAGCAAGAGAAGGCAATTGAACTGGAAACTGGTTCATGAGCTTCATAGCCCACTGAGAAGGCCATGGAGAGGTGGTGGTGGTGGCTGGCTGGATACTAGAACAATTCCTTCAAAAGTCTGTGGGGTTTGGGTGATGAGCTCAGTAGAGCTGTGCCCTGGAGAGAACAGCTGGAGAGCAGGCTGTTAGGCTCCACACTTCTCAGGGCATCAGCTTACCTAGTCTACTAAGGGCTACTACTCACACACAACAATGGAAAACTGCTGCCCAGGGGAAGAGGAAGGAATTGTTCCCTCCTTAAAGCAAACTTCCTTCCCTGCCTTCAGCAGGTGCAATAGGCTGTCATCCCTTCTGAATGTCATTATCCCACTCATACAGACTAGTCCTTTATCATATAGACTAGTCCACACATATGGACTAGTCCTTCATTTGCATTTTCTGCTGCCTCACAAGCAGGTGAATTTTCCTGAGGTAACTCACTTTTGACTGGATTAAACTAAAAGGAAAAACATGGTAATGAGTATTAACTGTCAAGCAGGTTATTTAAGCTATTTTATATTAGTTTGAAACATACTGCTAAAACTACTTGAAGTTAGTTTAGTAAGTCAGCATGTTGGTTACTCATGCAGGTTAGAACATTCACACATCTTTCCATATTAGCAAGTCTTAGTGCCAATATGATCCCTTTACTCCTTGGACAAATAAACATATCAATGGTTTTGAAATGCACAAGACGGATATATTTCTGCAGAAGTATGTGTAAGCAGCATTGTGGGCTCTGCACTGTTGCCAGCATGTGTACAAACAGATGCCATGGTCACCCTGCACAGAGCACAGCGCACAAGTAACCCCTGCCAGGAGAGGGTGGCTGCACCCTGGCAGTCATCCACATATAACCATCAGCGTTTTTATAAGAAGTTCACATCCTGAAACTTCTCAGGTAAATATTACAGCAAATAAGTAGAATGAAGAATTTCAGAAGTCTATACGTGGTTGCTCAAAACCCTACTTATTTCTATTTTTTTGCTGGATATTTAAATGTCTGCACTCTAAAATGTTTTTAAGAAATTATTGGAAGTTTTGACTGATCCAGAGATGAATTTTCAATAAAATGCAATGTGGATATTTTTAATATTTTTTTTTCCTATAAGAATTAATCTCTGTGTTGCAGTAAGTCTCACAGAAATCTGAACTTTGGAGAAAGTTACTTATCTTTCCTTAAAAAATAAAACTATTTATTTCTATTCTATTTATTAAAAATAAAGCTATTTAGCTATAAAACTTTATTTCAAGAAAACAGTAAGGCTAAAATAAATTCTACAAGTATAATCACATTTTTTTGTTGCACTCCAGTCAGAGCTGGGTGGGAACTCAGGGGACTGTCAAATCATGACATGTTTAGCACGCTAAGCTAGTTTGGATCAGGTCAGTATTTAAAAGAAAGCTTTGTTTTTTGTTATTTTGTTGTTGCTTTTGGTTTTTTTGTTTGCTTTCTTTAAGAATATGTTTTGAATGCATTGCACCCTGTAAACTTGGTAAGGAAGGAATATGTTTTCTGAGACTTTTATATCAGCCTGAGGACACTCTCAGCTGTGGGCCCATCACTAAAGAACTTCAGGGAAAAAGATCTCTTCATTTGTATTTTGCTCAATGACTTGCACAGGACTATTTCTTTTTTAAGACCCTTATTAGTGATAGTAGGCAGTGAATTTAGGAGATTAATATTAGCATCTGGAAGTCCTGATTCCCAGTGCACAGTAATGAATGCTGCTCTATACTCTTGGAGTCCCCCTGACACCTAGTATTGCCTCATTATTTTCACTGGTGAACTAAGTGCACAGCTAACACTTTTTTTCACGTGGGGAAATGAGGCAGTTACAATTGAAATATACTTATGGTTATGGCTTCTTGTACAACAGGGAACAAAAGAAAACTACACAGTGACAGTACGTTTGGGATAGTTTCCCAGCCAGCGTACACCAAGCCCCCTCCCTTGCCCCCCGAGGACCCACCTATTCCTTGCAGCGCTCCAGCTATCATGCTCAAACACCATTCTCTGCTCATTCTGTGTTTGCTCTGTACTGTATGGTTCGGTATTGTACCGGCTGTGCCTTTAGACTGTAAGCTCCTCGGGGCAGGGACCTGTTATGTGTTTGGCACACTTCACCTATTGTACAGCGCCGTGTACTCCAGCGCTATATAAATAATAAATAAAAAATAATAATTGTATCTCCAGTTGTTTCCTCCAAAAATTTTTCTAGGTGGCAACATAAGTATTAACTCCTTTCCCTAGATTCATGTTTCTTGCTTCCACTATAGGGATGGCTCAGTGATCTCAGGAAAATGTAGCTCAAGCTTTTTGTTAACAGAAGAGACACGTGGCTTGTTATTCACAAGGGCACGGGAGCTCTAGATAGCACAAAAGGGCAGGGTCCTATCTGCGCCTTCACTTATAAAACAGCTAGTATAGCTTGGGAGCTATGTAAAAGTTATATTTAGAAGCTCAATTTGCCGCTACGTGCCATTTCCAAAGGTCAGAGAGTTGATTTGACTAATGATTAGTTGGCAAGATACTCACTGCATGGATGAGAACAAGTACGTTAGTAAACCATCTCTGCACGCCTACAGAGGAGAACTGCACAGGGTGCACCTCAGCACCATCAGCGGTTCAATCTCCGAAATCACTGCGTGAACATCTAAAATACACTAGTCCTGAACTAGGTAAAGGGGAACGTTACTGAAAGCTGAGGATGGTAATCAAGGTCTATTCACTGATTAGTGAGTTTTTGTGGTTATTATAGGGGGCAAAGGTTGACCTGAAGCAGGATATTGTGAAAAAATGCCACACAATTAGCATAAAACATGTATCAAAGGGAGGGTGAAGGAATAGGGTCGGGAGGAGGGAGAGGAGGTAAAACAACATTTAGACTTCTTGTAACAGTGCCTTGTCTTCCGTTAGGTTAACTATGGTTCAGTGATGTTGCCTATCCTAAATCTTGATTACAACAAAGTCCCAGTTGGGGCCAACATCATATAATAAAGACTTACAGCAATTTGCAGAGTGCAAATCCTTAGAAAAACAGATTGGCCAATCAGGTAATTAAACACTGGCCCTCTGAATATATATTTTACGATTTCAAAGAGTTGTAATCTCCCAACTGTTTTGACAACATTACGTTGTTAAAAATTTATTTTTATGTTAAAAATTCTTTGCAATGCAGATGTCTATTAGCAACATAGAATAGTATACTGTACATCTGCAGCCAAAAAAACTGAACCACTTTGCACTGGTTTTCCAAAATATAAAGCTCTGTTTAGAAGCAAGCGGCACTAGACAGACATGTCACAACACTGCATTACAAGATGCATCACCCACTCACTGTAGTAGGCCCTAAGTCCTACCCCTAAATTTTAATACTTTCGGTTCCATATACGTTGTAACCTTCTCTATAAGTTGCTAAATTCTGGGTATTCTGCGAGGAAGTTGGGTTAAAAGTCTGTGCACTCTTTGCCACCTTCATTCGTTTCGCCTCTGCCCTGGACTTGTAACAGAACTCTATCAAAGCCACCAGCATTGCCAAGCCCAAGCCTCCAACCAGAATGTAGAAGACTCCAGCAACGTTGCTGAGACTCAAGGCACTCGTCTTGTCCTGGGGAAACAGAAGCGACAGAGTTAACCCCGGAAAACAGACCCCCAGGAGCACAAGCTACATGTTAAACATTGGAAATAGAAAGAAGTAATAATGTTTAGCTGAAATTAAATGACAATTGCTTACATACTTCTCATAAAATTTGACCTATCTGGATCTAAAAAATATATTTTAAGCACCTAGTTTTCCTGGTTGGCATAAAAAATATTGTAAATATATTGCCAACATATCAGGATGTCATTGCTTGCTTACTGCAAAACATTACTTCCACTAAGTGGAGAATTAAACAATGACATGTCTAGCTCTCTTTAGGGGACATTTCAGCACTGATATGAAACTACATTTATGTAAAGCTCTTTATAAGCCTTGGAATCCAGAAATCCATTTATATCAGACAAGACTCTGCTTGATCTTCACGAAAACAGTAGTTGCACTTGTGGTAGGCATTGCTGTTAATTTAAAAGAGCCAGACTGAGTTTCTGATACTTAAATGATAGGTGAAAATAACATGTGAGGCTTAAGTTATTTCCTTGAACAAACACTTCCTTTGAAAGTGCACACTGTACCATACACATTCTGATCATAGAATCATAGAATCATTGTATCATATATTTGCCTCTTACCGATTATGTATTTTGTTTCTGTTTTATCATGGATACAGTTCTGGAACATGCCCATGGACTACTAAGGCTTGGTAACAGTATAATTTTAAATATCAATTTATGAAATCTTACACATTATTCATAATTTGGATAAGAGTGAGAATTTTCTTTAGCAAATTATTAAATACACATCATTTTATAAACAATCACCTTCTCAGGTGTATTGTAGTAAATAACTGTTCTACATTTCTCTACACTTCACTGCTTAGTTATGATTCACATTTTTAAATTTGAAATCCGTATGCATTTTTAGCACAGTTCTCAAGGAACTCTCTCAAGATTGACTTCATATACTACATCGTGCGCCTTAAGATACTTATAGAGCCTTATTCTTATGCAGACTATATAATCTTTACCTAGAGTACTTAACTTCCCATTGTAATCTCTACAAAATTTTAACTTATGAAGAATGCAAAATATTTGGATGTTTAATTTAAAGAGGCACTATTTATTGCGTAATCAGTAGATTAGCACAGTAACAATTCTCCTGGGCCTATAGAGGTGTTTGGTGCTTATAGCTGGGTTCTGCTCCATCTCTCTTTTTAGCTAGCTAAGAGGACTCTAAATATCTTGGAGGTGACTGTGTTCCTCTGGTGGCAATCGCAAACATGTTTGTGCTTGCAAACAAGGAGGAGGCAGGACTGAGAAAGAGCTGACCTAACGTATTGGGTGGGTTGAGGCTTTCTCAGCTGTCATTTACAGGTACTCTGCCATCCTCTTAACTGGTTTTCACTTCTTTCTCCAAAGCACTTGCCAGAAAAAGCAAAATGTGTTGGAAGCTTGTTTCCTAGGCTAATTTTACCTGCTATCCATCAGAGCAACTCTCAGGGCATGCAGGCAGCAAGCAGTCACTGCCTGTCACACCTTCCTTTTAGGTCTGGACAGCACAGGCTGGCACAGAGACATGCACTGTAAAGAAATTTCGAATTTGGCAAATACAGAGCTGGCACTGACTGTGGGGCCTCCTGGCCATCAGAAAATACCTGCTTCTGTGTTTGTCCCAGAAGAGAGAGACACAGAGAAGGCTTCGCTCCCTGGAGCTGTCAGGATTATGATTTGGGAGTGGACTGGGGTTAACACTGGAAGCTGTAGAAAGCTATTAATTATTGAAGCCTTTCACTTCAAAGCTCAAGTTCAGTCCTCCTTGGCTCCTGAAGGAGCTGGGGACCTTCCCAAAGGCAGCCAGGCACAGCCACTTTGGGCAGCGATGAAAGGCAGTCCTTCCCACTGGCGTTTCTCCTTTTCAGAAAACTGCTGAGGGAGGCCAACTCCAAAAGCAGAAGGCATGAAAGGACATTTCCTATGCAGCCAATGAGGAAAGTCCCTCCTCACTAGGCAGGAAGGAAACAACTAACCCAATATGCCTGCTCCAAACCCAAAAAATGGCCTTGTAGCTCTTCAACAGATGCTCTGAATATGCAGGATGATGTTTGGTGATGTGTATCACTGAAGACTAAAAAGCAATAGTGCTTCTTTAAATTAAAGTATGACCCCCATCAAGGTGGGGCAAAGCTGATTTGTTCTGTGTCTACAGATGCTTACTTTATTTCTAAGTCATTTTGTTTATTACTTCCTTTACTGCTTTGTGAACACGATAGTAGGTCCCGAACTGCAGCGACTGACCTTACTTCCAGAGTCCTTGGGTCCACATTCACCTTTATCGTACCACCATTTGTTTTTCAGCTTGTCTAAGACGCCTGCCTCACTGAGTTTCAAAACGGCAAGGTTTACAGGAGTTCTTCACGTGGAAAATAACATAAATAACATTATATATGTTATTTTATGTTATTCAAGTAAAACTACATAGAATCGCATTGCAAAGTGACAGAGCAGAGGCCACAGTGGGTGCTATGTCATGTACTGTTGGCCCAGGTTTAGAGACAGACATATGACCGGGACCTGCTCCATCGCTTTAGGTAACAGGCACATACTGCTGGGGAAGATTTGTAAATAAATAGTATGCAATTACTGTGAACCCAAAACTATTGGCTTAGACATATTAACAACATACCCTTCAGAGACATATATAATACAATTGGATATACGACTTAAGAAACATATTCATTTGTGTTCCTTGCCTTCAATCTATTTTTAGTTTGTATGCATACAAACTAATAATATGACTTGGCTATAGCTATTTCATTTACTGCCCTCAAAATTATCCTGGCAAGAGAAAGAAGATGCTTTGTGCAGTTTGCTGCCCACAACCACTTGGCACAGACCTGTACTCAGGAGGTCTGCATGCAGAAGACTTATGGGGAGAGCTGCAATGCCCTTATGCTCAGCTAAGAAGAACATGACAGTCAATTTTTAATTTTCATTTCCTATTTCAACATTATTTTCAAATTCAGAGGTTTTTCTTAAATCTTCCTTATTCATGTAAATCTTTTAAGGGTCCCAGGCTGATGATAAATTAGTACTTGGAGTATCTTCTCTTACTAGTGGTATTTGCTGTGGGTGACATAACAGAATTTAATATTGAGATGAAACTTAATCTGATGCCTCAAAGTCATGAACTGCTATGGGTTTACACTGAAGTTAGTTAAACTCAGTGCATAATCTCAGAGTATTATGGTAATGCCTCACTTCATGGAGCTGTGCATATTTATCTTCTAAAAACCTATGAAATTATTATCAGGCTTATTTTATGTGCTTTCCACTTTGACTCATTGACTGTCCAATTCTTAATGTAGTAGGAATATGGATATCTATTTATGTGCAGGTGTGCATGAAAATACAATATATATTAGAGAAGGAGGTAGATAAACAGAAATGGCATGTGATAGGTAGCCTTCTGGTGATGTTATATGACATAGGACCTGATCCTGCGTGTATCAGAAGATTCCTGTGGGAAAACTAATCTCTCATAATGCACCATAATGCATGCATTGCTAAAATGCTAACTTATGAATTCAAGGCTTAAATAAAAAATATCTAGTGGAAGCACTAATTAGTATAGTGTAACTGAACCTATTAAAATAGTAACTATGAAAGAGAAATGGGGCTGGTTACACTCTATAACTGATTTAACTGGAAACCCCCAAATCCTTATGTATCAATATATTTGTGCACATTTTTTTATATATATGTATATATATACATATATATAAAATACACAATTAACAGCTTCATATGCTACTCTTAGATTTAGAGATCCTGTCTTTTCACACATTCTGATTACTCTTTGTATAGATACATAAAGGGGGGGATTCATCTCACCTCATTCTTTTTACCCACAAGTTATGCCACGAACTTTGTCTGCCTGTCTAGGCCTTCCTGTAGCTAAGGGAAAAAGGTATCTCCAAAACGTAGGCTCAGATAGCAGTATTAACAAAGGATGAATCATGCGGTTGAGATGCCCACCTCTTTTCATTTACTACTGAGAAAGCCTTGGTACCTCAGAGAAATGACAATTTTTGACAGCTACATTTGTATGAGAGGATTCCCAGGTACTCTCAAGTAAGAGGGTACCTTCCTTTTCTTAAGGAAATGCTTCATCCACTTTTCAGTTCCACATTTAATTCATGTGGAATACTCTGTTTCTAGAACAGAAAATGCCTCTTTCTTGATCTTTTCCATTATCCAAACTCACATTTTGTCTTCAGCCTTCTTGGCAGCAGGTTGTGCAGGTTGATAGTGGAATATCAGAGTCCCACAACTGTGAAAAGAGTGGGTAGCAGTTTGGGATGCTGGCAAGTTGCCTGTCAAAATGATCCTCTGTTTGCTTCCAGTACAAGTGTGAAATAATATTATTTGGATAGCTGTCATCTGTAACATGTCATGCATTGGCACTGAGCCACATTTTGGTGCTCCTAAATCCCAGCAGTGTAGCAGGACTGGTTATGAGAATGACAAGGGACATCCAGGTACTCTTCTTACATGGAAAATCAGAAGACGGTGGAATTGTTGCAAATTAAATTCATTAAAATGATAATTAGGACTCTATATGAACTATCTAGATCAGCAACAAGCTGGGACATGTTAGAAAAGAGATGCGCCCCAGACCTTTGCTTGCTTTTTCAACAGTTTAGGTATATAAAGCCTGATACAGGCAGAGATTTCTTCTTCTTTGCAGCTGTAGTTCCTTTAATGTCACCCTTTCTATATTGTCCCTGCGAAGAAGCTCTCAGGTTTTCCTTTGGGAAAATAAATCAATTTCACGCTTAGAATTGCCACACTACCCTCAATATATAACTGAATGTAATGGCAATGGCAAGCAGAGATGAGGCAGTTCCTGCTTTTCACTGAAATACAGCTAGTGATGTGTCTGAGGCCAGGCCCATGTTTCTCCTCTCCATTATTTTTGCTGGAAGATTTTCTGAATCAAAGTTCTGCAGAAGCCCAGGGAAACCTGTCCTCTGCCCCTCACTTTCTCACCTGCCCTAGTGAAGCTGTGTAAATGAGACACAACACATCCTTTACATCTCACCTCAGACAGTCGTAGCTGCGATAAGGGAGCACTTCAGGCTAAATGTAAACTTAAATTTTAAAATAGTTTCCATATATTTACATTTTAAAATATTTTACACTTTCAGAACAGGATTTTTGTCCTACTTTAAATCAACCAGCTGCAATGGGAAATACAGAGTGGAAGAGGAAGATTTTCGCTTACGCTTTTCACAATAGCAATGTATATATCTGTTTGCAGTCATAGAGAGTGATTGCAGGTGTAGTGAATTTTCACATATTTTATGCTTTGTTTTGTTTGTTTGTTTGTTTCATTCTAGTAGGAGATTTTCCACATCTCCCATTAAAGATGAATGCCCAGATCACCTTGTCTTTCAGGGCAAGTTGCTTGTGTAGGCATCTTTCCTTTCTTTGAAAATATACTCTCCAGATAACCATCATTTTGATGATGTCAGTCACAAACTCAGAGACTACAACTTGTTACTACACTGCATACACAATCATTTGAATTGTCCCACTGATATTAAAGGAGGCAGAAAATAAAAGTCTGTATAGTCTACTGTACATGAGCAAGAACACTTAAGTCATATACAGATGATAAATCCAGCATTTAGAATTAAATTTCTCATGAAGTTCAGTCTTGTATACTTTATTAGAATGGAAAATGACTGGAGATTTGGTTTTAATTCAAGTTGTTTAGTGATTCCTGAATTACCACTATTGGGCTAAATCTTCATCTAAACTGGCAGAGTTTGTGAAAACCAGTGTAGCTTTTCCAATATACAGCTGCCAAGAATCTCTGCTGTTATATATAAACAGGATCCATCTGTCTCAAATTTATGTAAGGATAATATATGAGAAATAATAGCTAGAATTCCCCTTTATACATGGAGAAGAATTTGTCCCATGCAGCCACGGTGCAAAACTGTTGTGTGACAGCACAGGAGACACCGTTCTTCACCCGTGTGCTGAAGTCAGTGGTGGTGCAGCCCAGCCTGGGCATAGGGACAGTGGTTTCCTACCTTTTCATCATGCTCTCAGTCCTTCTACCTCTTCTCTTGGCTTCTTACTCATTTCATCCTATCCTGTCATCAATCACTTGCTGTTGGAAGGGTTGGTTTTTAAGAGCCTCAGGCTGCATCTTGTGCCAGCAACATCAGTGAAATCACAGTGCTTTAAAATGGCATTAATGAAGTTCTGAGTTGCATTGAGGACAATGAATAGGCAATTACAGCATTCAAATTACAATACTGAGCGATTCTGAAACCAATATAGAATTTTTGTAGACAGGGGTTTAAAAAAGGCAATCACGGGTATGCTTTAGGAGCATTTTCATTATCCACTCATAGCTGAGCCATTAATTAAGTGCGAGGTCAAGGTCAGTCACAACTCCTGAATGAAAAACAAGGGCCACCATGTTCTCCTAAGGGCTACCAGCAGAGACTGGAGAAGAGCTCCATCAGCACAGCTTCCTTACACTCACACTTTTATAAAAACAATGGAGCAGAGTGGCAGAAACTGTAGTTAAATTATCTTCCCATGCATCACATGAAATGATGATAGCATACAGTTAAGATCTGAGGTAATGCTTTCAAAAGCACTCAAACAACTTGGGGACCTCAGTTTTATCTTCAAACATGACTTAATTACTGAGGTCACTAAACCACAGGTGGTTCACACAGGGCAGCTCACGGAACCATCTGAATTTTGGAAGATTGTTCCTTAAAGGGAATGATAAATGGGGAGGCTAGAGATGACCTTTTAAGAGCACAGAATGGAGGTAGGAGAAATCTTGTTTTAAAGAGCAACACAAACCTTTGGAGAACTGCTGAGCTCTCATGAAACTCCTTGATTTCTATAGTCCTCTGTACTATCATGAAGAGTTATTCTGGGTCTAGACTCTCTTATTCTGACTAGTGAATCGCAAATAGTAACAGCACAGTTATCAGTCAAGTCTCAGGTGCTGTATTTCTTTCAGGAGAAGAGGGTGTTCTTGCTCTCATTCATGACACAAGGAAGCCCTGTAATTGGGACTGGAGCTGCTAACAAAGCTCAGGGTTTGTTCTTTTTAAATTAATACAATGAGAAGAAGTATTAGCCAGAGATGCTTAAGAGCTTAGTTTAGGACTTGTTGGTAGCTGTCAGGTTTACAACAGGGCATGGTGTCCTGGTTATTCCACAATCATTTGCTAGCATATAAGATTAAAATATTTAGAGCTCTATTGATTAAATTATTTAGAGCTCTATTAATTCAGTAGAAAGGATCTTATTGACTTTAATTGATCAGATCCTACAAGACTGCTCCTGAATAAGGAAATAGGTTTTGTAGATGATAAATGGCTAACACTTTGGGTAGTCGGAGTAGCTGTGGTTAAAAAAAAACAAGACTTGATGCTGCTGCAATGCAGAATTTAAGAAGCACGATAATGCCCGCTCATCTCTGTGATGTACCTGGGTCCTACTGAACGTGGGCAGTGCAGGCACATTATAGACCTGGGGCTTCCCAGTACTACTAATACTGCCTACTCACTCAGCTGTGCCTGGGAAAAAAGTGCAGCAAAAAACAGGCCTGAGATCAGATGAAGTATCCTGGCATATACAGAATGAACCTCTATATAGTCCTAGGACCACAGGTTGATCTCCACCTTGTTCTTCATCCTTTGCTGACACTGCCTTGCCCAGCACATTTTCTATTGCATCCTGAACTGCCTGTGTCACTTACGGTTCATTCCCATTGGCAACACATTGCTTCCTCCCCCCTGCATTTGCAGATCCTCCCTGTTTCTCCACAGACCACACTCCTTGCCTTTCTTTTATACTTTTTTCCCCCACTCCTTTTTCTGTCACTTGCCTTCACACCAGACTTGCTCCTTCAGCACTTCCAGACATTTATCTGGTGAAGCCATGCCTGTCCCATTACCATGAACCTCTCCCCTTTTCCTACTTCATGACTCAAAGCACCAGTGGCTGATAATCAAAGCAAGTAAGGTAAAAGCACCCTTAGTTTGCTATCTAGCTTTTATCTCCCTTTCAACCACAGCAGGTTTGTAAGGTGTGTATTCTAAGAAAATGGAGATATTTTGTGACTCTGGATGTGGTATGGATGTGACTCTCTGCCTGTGACATTTAAAAAAATTAAATAAACATTCCCACAATAACACAAAAGTTCAGGCTTGGGTAGAGCGTATAATAGTAGCTATGTGGGAGATTAATGGTTCACTTGTCAACTTTCTTGAAAGAAGCTGGTGTCTGCTCTACTTGCAGGCAAGTGTTATCAAGTCTAATACAACTAAGCACTTTGGAAGAGAAAATAGACCATTTCTGAAACTGTGACTGCTGGCGAGCAGAGCGGTGGGGGAAAAATAGGTAGAGCAGAAGGATCGAAGGCAAAGTGAAGAGGATTAGGAGACCAGTTCTGGGTAAGTGCAGAACAGCCCAAGGGATGGTCCCTGAGGCCAGGACACAGCATTAAAGAGCAGGAGGACTAAAGAAGCAGAGCAAAAAGTAAGAAAAAAACATATGTAGGCAACTGTAAAGAAAGCTACATAAACTGTGAATGACAAATCAGTCAAATTTAATCATCTATATCTGACTAGCTCTGTGGCTGCCTGTGCACCATTCTCTTATATATTGTTCAGACACAAGCACATAAATAAATATTATTACATGCTGCCTGGCACGGAAGGGGTACTTTTAATATCTTCCTCCTCCTCCACTTCACCATCTTCCACTTCCAGCGTAGTTAGAAGAGACTTAGCCGAAAAGTAAGATCACTGAACAGAATTAGTTCTGTTCTAACTCAAACCAGGACAACATCTTTGCTTCATTTCAGCACAAGGCAGTTTCCCAAAAGGAAGCTGTGAGGAGGTAAGGAAGTAGTGGCACTGGCCATATGGAAGATATGGAAATGCAGGAGAATAAGAAGCTGTCATCACCTCAGCCTAAAATTCCTGTCTGATAAATTCTGCCTAGGGAACCATTATGGATTTCAGTTTGCTGGTAAGATACCAGGAAATGTCAGCATGAAGATATTTTAGCTGAAATTTGTCCTCCTATTTTAGATACTTATGTGACACTTAAAGTGTTCTTGTCAATAGTGGAACCCTAAGCCTGGACTGTGTATTGATTTACTGCTAGGAGGCAGTGACACTGATTTTCACCCTTTTCCTCTCCTGTCTCTGGAAAATATTTTGGGTAGTATCATATAGTAGCAAAGAAAGTCTGAAGTGGTATTTGCTCCTGAAGGTTTCAAACTGCTTGTTCGCAACAGCAAGCCTTGAAAAGGCTCATCACAATTTTGGACAATGCAGGTTTCTGAAAGCTAGTGATAGCTCTCACAGCAGAGACTGTTCATGAGTTTCCCTTGGGGTGCTTTAACAAATGCAAATATTTTTGCTTTGACAGTAATTGCATACACCTAGATTTCCACTGCAGAAACCAGCAGTGCTGTGAAACTGGTGAAGCTGTTTCGTTGCAGGTAAAACCCCAGCAGATGCACCAATTACTTTACATACTGTTTACCCGCTTTTGGTGACATTGAGGCTAACCTTGGAGTCACCTCCCCCGCTGCCACATTCTCCTTTGTCGTACCACCATTTGTTTTTCAATTTGTCCAAGAGGCCTTGTTCATTCAGTTTTAAAACTGCGAGGTTAACAGCATTTCTTGAAACGATAAAACATATTTTGTAAGAAACTGCACAGCTGTTAAGATGTTAGAAGGAATGAGGACTTAAGCTGTTTATAAGCTTGATCCACACACTAAATAAACCTCTCATTTCCATATTTCAAAGCCCTTGGCAGCACAAATAATTGTGGTTACTTTCAAATGTGAAAAATGTGTTTCCAGCGTAGAAATGCTTTTCAGAATGGCTTGGATTTTAACAAGAAAATTCTATCAACCAACCAAAACTGTTTTTGCAAAATGATGATAAAACTGCTTGGAGTTATAAGCAATTTACACAGATTTATTTGAATCTATATTTAGAGTATGTTTAGTGTGGGCCCAGGCTGATTTTCTAAGCAGATGGGAAAATGTATTCCCATATACTAAAGACACAAGATCCAAGTGGCCTATGCTAGATGCTTCCAGCCACTGTGTCACACAGTTTTGACTTCAGAGTGATCCCACACAAGATATAGGCTAAGGCTCCAGAAACAAGGAGTGTAAGGTAAAGCTGAAGAGGAGCACTTGCACCTCGCATGCTGACTACAATGCTGTCTAGAGCCAGTCAATAGAAAAAAATGCACAAAGAGGTAGCAGGAGTGCCTGTCTGAAGTTTCATGTGCCTGTTGTTGGCACATCTGTACATTTGAGATGCAGGCTCTAGAGTCCTGCTCCCTTTGCACAGTAGTAGAGGCTTGGGTGAAATGGAAGACCTGTGGTCTGTCTTAATGCTGTGACACCAAGGACTGCCCTGCTATCCTGGGAGAGCAGCCTGCCTCTCAAACCAAGGGACACCTGTGGTGTGAGGGAGGAAGGTGGCAGTGGAGGGTATCCTCTCTGGGGAAACCTGGGGACAGTGAAGCCAAGCAGAAGCTCAAGCACTGGGAAAACCAAATCCAGCCCATTTGCTTGGTGCTGAGATACAAGTAGGTAGTTGGGATGTCCTGAGGACTTTTCCTTGGAGCGTATATACGTGTTATGCTATCACTGGGTGAAAGATGAATCCTACATTGCTAGTAGCACACTGGTGTAAGCACAACAGACTGAAAAAGGCTCCATGAACCTGGTGTCCTACATCTCATGTTTGGGTGCTCTCTTTTCAGATGAGGGAAATACCTGAGAGAGATTTTGGATCCGTGCAGGCAAAGGGGGGTTGCCAACACTAAAGCACAGAATCACTGCTTCTCTATGAACTCAAAGCTGCTGGGAGTGCACTGAAACTCAAGCAAGAAGGGGACACAGCTGGTCCTACGATGGGGTGGCTTCTCTGCATACTCAGAGGTTTTCCTTTATATGTCCACAAAGCATTAAGACTGGATGGCAGAGGGTAGACAGTATAGATTACCACAGAAACCCAAATGTAAGGCACCTGGATTTACGATAGGAACTACAGTCACTACAACACATTTCAAAATTAGTTGATAATTAATCTGTCAAAGCAGTTATGCAGCCTTCATCACCTCCTGAGAAACCTTTGCACTCATTTAAGAGCCCAACTTCTTATCTTTATTACTAACAGCCTAAAGAGTCACATATACTAATGGTATACAACTGCATCAATATTTATTCATAATTTATAATAATAAACTTTTATCTTCCTTTGTTCTTGTTCAGAATTCCCTAGTGCATCCATGCCTATCAGATCAGCTGAGTGTCTGCTCAGGCTTGTTGCAGATCTGCAGAGACATGTAGAGCAGGTCATCATATCCTTGAAGCATCATTCATCTCTGAAGGAAGTATCTGTGAGGTGCCAGGAGCTTAACTGCTGCTCTTCAAGGATAAGATACAGTTGAGAAAGATGGAGTCAAGTTAATGCTGTCAAGATCTGTCTGTTAGGGCTGAGTGGGATTTGGCAAGAGCTATGGCTGTCAATGGCATCTCATCAATTATGAGATGACGCAACACCTTCAAAGCACTTGGAAAAGGGCTAGGGAAGAGAGATCCTCTGGTGACAGGGCTCCATCACATCTTATGGCACCAGAAGCCACTGGGTCTTGTGATTCACCCTCTCTAGAGGTGGCTACTGTCTGGTCCCTGGGGGGCCCTTCTGGTGTTACAATGGAAATTTTTATCTTACTCATTAGGAGAGATACTTTCCCGGCAGACAGGTACAGACAAGGGTACTTCACAGCTGATGGAGCATTCCTCACAACATTGGCCTGTTTGTAGCACAAATGTCAGCTTCAGGACATACCTTCTCTGTCTTCTGGTAACAGATTTTCATATAGCTCCTGCTGGAACTGAGACAGGTCTTTGCTGGCTTGTCATGAAGCTTGGAACTGCTTGTGTGTAGATTTGACTTTACCTAGCTTCACTGTAGTTACATTTAGACCAGATTTTTCATACAGATAAAGTAATTGCTTGTCTGTCCCTGAAAGTGAAAATGAGAACTGCAGGCTGTAGTGGGAGTGATAACAGACTGCTCTTTGTGGATAAAGCTTTAAGGGGAATTTAGCAGCCAGGCTGACAAATGTGATTTTGTGTAAGTGCTCTAATTATGGTTCACACTCCAGAGGGAGAGGAGCAATTGCAAAATTGGAATGGAATTGTTCATTTGTCCCTTTTGTTCTTGGAAGCAATTGCTTTTGAACCATTCATATTTACTACAGATTTTTCCTACTCAGCTTTTAGTTACCAAGCCTATGTTTTTGGCCTGTTTGCCCTGTTCAGAAAGGTAACTGTGTGGCCAGCCCTGTCATTTTACAGACTAATTTCCAGTACACTAAATGTAAATTTTACCTTTGTAAGGACATTGAGACTGAGCCAAGATGAAAGATCATTCTAGAAACACTATTTATTTGACCTTGAGCAACATTACTTTTTCTGAAAATGGCTTGTAGATATAGCTTGATCCTGCGGTCTACAAAGCCAATGTCAAAACTCTCTCCCTTCAACAATCAAGGTCACATTTAATGCTGCTATGTCTAATTGTCACACTGGGTAGCAATAACATAAACAGCTGCTTTGGCAGTGCTACAGATGCAGGCAGGAGTGATCACCCCCATGAAAAATGAAATGTACCTCAAGCAATATCACTAACTCTCAATTCAATGAGCCACTTAAGCACAGTCTTATTTTAGAGCAGATGGGAAGCCCTATCAATCACTCTATCTGTAAAAGCATCTTCATACTATTTCCTCTAAGCAGTAGTCTCTCAAGTATGAACACTAAAGCTCATTGAATTAGACCAAATCCTTATGTTAAAATCCTTAAAAAGTTATTTTTTCAATCTTTATCTTATCTTGGGTGAAAATGTTACCTGTTAACTTAAAACTTTTTTCCAAGCTTTTCAAGTTAATGTCTACTCAGACCTTTTATCTGAATAGTCTAAAATGAATAAAACCAACTAGGTGATTTTTTTTGACAAATAATATAACTTTTCATGTTTAATTTCTATGTTGAAGAGAAAGAGCTTTCTCACTTGCCAAATGATTGAATTTATCTTTCAAAGCATTAAAGATTATCAAGGAAAATTTTTGCACAATTATTTAGAGAAGCTGCAGCTGGTTGATAGTAATCCTAGAGCAATAAATAAATAAATGAAACCCATTCATGAGAGGGTTATTTAGCTGGGTTATTAGCCATATCCATAGACAGTTTCACAGCACAATAGAGAAATGGAAATAAAAAGGATGAAGAAGTAAATGTGGATTTAAGCTGCAATCATCGCTCTGAAATTAAATCGTATTGTTTGTAAATGTAACACATTATTGTCCTCATCATGTCTAGTAGGCCATGTAAAACCAGGTTAGTTTCACACTGCTTTCTCTGTTGCTTTGTTATCCAGGTCCACCTCAACATGTGGAAATGAATAATTTCTTTCTGGTCAGCAAAACACAGAGAACCCTTGCTCAGCACTGCTGTATCTCCCACAGAAATGTTGTAACTGAGATCCTCGTAGGTGCAATGGTGACTACTTTGAAAATTATGTACTTCAGAGCCACACTAGATCATTCATACACATCCTAGACAGTGCTTCATTGTGCCATAGAGAAAGGCATTTTGAAACTTGAGTATCTGTAGCCGCAACTGTTCTTTCATCATTAAAAAATAGGACAGTATCCTCAATACCAAACTTAGTCAAAGCTCCCACTGAAGAACAATGTGTTCCTCAATAGAGGAATTGAAATCTTTGCAAGAGTAAGGGTTTAATAGTAGGAAGCAGGCAAGTGCTTTAGTATTTGACTCTTGATCCTTGCTGTCACTGTATATTCCTGCCTTTTCCATGACTCAGAAGAAAATGGAGTCCTTGTATGCGATAGTCAAACCAGCTCTGCCAAAACTGCAGCCCTTGCATTACAGTGATACTTCACTTTGCAATTATTTGAGTGCATGGACAGTGATTCCAATGTACAGATCACAGCTTTTTTTATGCTGTCTATAGAAGTACACTATGAAAAACTTCATGAGAATTAAATCACTCTTACTCATTTAAACTACATTCATTTGAAATCACTTCCCATTTCCCCATATATAAATAGTAATAGGCAGTTTAAAATGTTACTCAGTGTAACTTCTTTTTTTACAGACCCTACTTGTGCCAACTGCAGACATGCCTTTCACAGTTAGCAGAAGATGAAACTGCACAGACAGATGACAGTGCCACTGCCCATTCCCATGCAAAATAACATCTATGATTCCACACAGGGTTACCTCATCTACTACCTAAAATAATTGCAGTAGGGTGCTTGCCCAAAGCCCAGGGAAGGTGGCAGAGAGGTCTGCTTTGACTTCCACAGCAATGGTTAACAGATGACCCATACACTGGACTTCAGTCCATATGAAGTAGTGAGTTAGGCATTCAACAAATGACTGGAACACTGTGGCATACAACACTGTGGTACCTGGCAATTACATGGTCAGCCACAGGAGGGGCATTTCTAAGGCTGACAGAGACACACAAAGGTCCCTGCACCATGAAGGAATGAGACAGAGGCCCACACAAAGGACCACAGCAGCAAACATCACGAGCTCTGCTGAAAATCTGAGACAGCCACAGGGGAACAGCATGGGAGGGTGCACCAAATTCTGCCTAATGAAACCCTTTACGAGCCCATGTCAGCATAGCAGCTCAACATCCTGAAGAAACCAGATGCTAAAATATGAAACACATCCTGCACAGTAAGATCAAGCCTGTTCTCAACAGCCTAATGTCCAGAGCTTGAATACGTGCAACAGGTAGAAAAGGCCCTCTCCAGTCTGACTAGAATTGAGTATGTACCCCCAGTCTCAGCCACAGTTGCTTTTTAAGTCTTTCAGCTCCCCAAATCTCTAGATGCACAGTGGTTCAGGGGACTGTGGAAAGCACCATCTGTCAGCACTGCTCAGCACCATCCACGAATGCAATCCAGAGGACTCAGCCTTGGCCTGAGTACACATAGCAAAGGAGATCTCCTCCATGAAGTCAGGTCTCAGAGTACCTGTTTTTGAATACTAAATGGCATAAAGGCACAGACAGGTCCCTAAGTACTCATTAGAACAAAGGCAGGATCTCTGTTGGGAGCATTTAATAACAATCTTTTCAGCAACCAGTGGAACTTTGCCAGGAAAACTTAAATGTTTTAGCTATTTAAACAGCTTTGACATTTTCCTGAATCCCTTTCCTGAACTTAATCTCATAAATTCAGTGTAACTGGCATGTTATATAGCAAAATACTTCCCTGAATCCTGGGCACATTCTTGATGAAATTCTGTCATTGTCTTTACAGCCAGCAGCATTGTTGTTTCACTCCTTAGTGTTGGGGATGTTGTTCACTTGAAATAATGAACAAGCAGGATGTGCAAAAATAACATGACTCAGTAGTGAGACTCTATGTACACAGAGACAGCTTTGTTTAAACTGCAGCCGTACTGCACAGCGTATTGTCCTAGAACTGCTGGTGCCACCACCACAGTTATTAAGGTAGAAGCAGAGACCCTGGTCCTTAAAAAAGCTTTTCATGAATCCTTCCCACAAGGACCTGAAAGCCTCAGAAAGCTCAGTCACTTAGAAGTCACATTGTGTGAAGGGATGCCACCTCTGTTTAACCTGAGGTTCTCTGAAGGTACAGCAAACTTCAAAGAGTACCTGAATGCTAAATGATCAAAGTGCCATACATGGGCCATACACAAAATACAAGCATTTGCTTTTCATTCCAGTACAATCCATTACTACATTGTTATATAAGATTGTTGTATATATACTCCTATACAAGTAGTGCCTGGAAAGAAGTGGGCATCAGTAAACTACTGCACAATGGGAAGATGTGATGATGCATCCGCAGGAGGAGTTCACTGAAAAAATAAACTTTCCCAAGACCACAATGTCAGTCAGTGATGTGTTAGCACTTGATGACGCATCTCAAGCAACTCAAAGCTCATTTTCTTCCTTGCACATTGGATGGCTCTCCCTGCAGCTACCTGCTGATGCAGCTGTCTCCCAGACAAGCCCCTTGGCACTCCTGGTGCAGGCTGGATGGGGTTCTCCCTCAGGACAAGGCAGAGAGAGCCTGGTGAAGCTGAATTCAGTGACCTTATTTCAGTGATGTGAATCACAGTTACTCTCTCATGATCTAATCTGTATCCAGCTCAGGTGGCTTGGGTAGCGGAGGCCACAGCTGCCTGAGAACCTCCACTCCCACACAACCTAGCTCTTCCTGGATGCAGCTGAGGATCTGTCTCAGATGTACTTAGTGAAACACAAGCGGATGCATTTTTACAGCTTGTTCATATCATCTGTTCAAATGATTTCAAATGGGAAAAATTAAAATGCAACCTTACCAAGCAAAAAATTAAAACCTGTCCATCTTCTGAGCAGTTTGTTTTAACCATGTTTTGAAAAGTGCTGATGGCAGATTGTGACATGACACAAATGCAGCGCAGTTTAAGGGTGTTTGACAATTCATCAAGATAAATTAAATATAAAGCTGCATGGCACTGGCTGAATGTGCTTAATAAATTAGGAATGAATCAAGCACTCCGTTAATGAGGAAGATGTAGCCAAAGCTTACATCATTCCATACTCAGAAGGCTTGAAGGATCAATAATGCAAATATTTAAAAAGAGCTAATGCAAGAGCATGTTTACAAGAAAAACAAGCTAAATTTTAATGACAAATGGCCAACTTTGAAATCATGTTTTTTTAAACACATTCAAAAATTTATAGGAATAATTTTGGTACCAGGATTTATAAAGGTTTGCATGCTGTAATGCCATTTGTATGAAAAAATTGTATTCAAATACTGAAGCACAACACATATCAAGACATTTTCACATGCAGCTAATAGTTTAAACAAAATATTCGAGTCCTTGGCACTTGCTCTGATAGCTTGCCTAGCATTTATATTAAACAAAGACCTAATAGTATTCAAGTTGTGAGTCTTCATCTTCTGCAGTGGGTCTCCCAGGCTTTCCTGCTGAACGCATCCATTGCTATATAGAAATATAGAGAAAGGATGTGACCAGCCATCTCAGCTGAGTGCCCAGGCCCCAGTGAGAATCCACCAGGACAGTGGGTGCCTCTTGAATTCCATCTTGCAAAATCCACATACCCCTGAGGAACTGACTGGCCTGTAGAAAGCCAAAAGTCTTGCAATAAAGCTATTGGCAGGTTGTGTGCTGCATTAGAAGCTAATACCATTTATACGCGTTATTTAACATCCCCTGTCCAATGGCATTTATAATACCTCTTCCAGAACAGTATCTCAGAATATTGTACAAACAGTAAGAATAAAGTATATACACAAAAGCATATTGATATACTTTGCTTAGATATGGGAAATTTGAAGCAGCACTTAAATACTTTTCAATTGTGGCTAATTAAAATACCTCTCTTTGTGGTTAATTTCCAGGGACACTAAGTATTTACACTTTCTATGTATATCCTAAGTATGCAGTTTAGTTACTTGAACTGAGCTTTGTAAACAAATATGAGCCAAACTGACACCCTGAAGATCAGCAGGAGTTCAACTAATGGGAGACCCACTGCTGCTAACAATTGCTATAGCTACTTTGAATTCAAAGAAGTTCTGACAATTTACACCAGCTAGAGGTCTGATGAGTGTAGTTTAAAATATTTATATAAATTGAAAGCTGTTTTGCAGCAAGATATTCCAATTACAGTATGCAAACACTTCCTGGCACAAGTAATTAAGTATATATTTTGCTTGTGTAAAAACAACAGCAGTTGACCACACAAGGAAACTCAGCTTGTCTCTTCGCTTTATGCAAAGCTTTGCTGTAACTAAAAAAACACATAAAATTGTCCCTAGAGTAACTGTTCATATTGATTCAGTATATAGTCATTAGTACCAGCAGAAATACTAGTTTCTCCCAACTTTGAATATTTTAATTTTCACTAACAACTACCTAATCCTGTTCTCATTGAGCAGTACCACTTTTCAAAGTACATTTTTTCTTCCTGATCGCAGCATAATCTGGATTATGTGAATAGGCTGCTCCAGTCCAACACCTGCAACTCAAAATACACATTTAAAGGCTCAAGTGGCATTTTTTAAGTGTCTGAGAACCCGTGTAACAATCTCCACACTGCAGGAATTGCTTGGAGGCTAAGGTTAGCCCACTGCCTTCTGCCTCAAAACTCTCTCTTACCTCAGAAACATTAGGAATCCAGAGCCCTTTATGTTTTTATTGATATTGCTGAAAGCACCTACAATAACAATTTAGTATTTGAAATGTGTAAAATGAGCATTTTAAATACATGCTCCCAAAACACTTAATGCTTTCAGATGGGGTGACATTCACCTTTGGCATGGCTGGCAGAAAGCTTTTTGCCTTTTTACACCTTAGATGAAGCTGATCTCAACTCATGGTTTTGTTGCAGTAGAGTGTTTGGATGCTGTTTCTCCTGCCTCTCCAGTAATTCCTAATTTTAGAGGCCCCTAACTGAAAGAAAATGGTAGCATTGCTGCAGACAGGTAGGGGTTTCATGGCAGGGTACAGGACACGGTTTGGTGCCAGGCAGAGGTTCCCTCAGTGCTGGATTAGCACTGCTAAAAGACAGAGAGTAACAGTTTGTGGTGGGGACCACAGCAGTAAAGCTCTGTTGCGTCTCATGCTGTCCCTCCCCTCTCCTACCTAGACTGCATTAGTGCAGGTCTCTTTCCATGACACTATGTTATGTTACCCAGGCACATGTTGTTGAGGCTCCTTATGTTGCTCATTTGCAAGAAAAGACAAATGCTGCAGTTTACTGTCTGTCTGTACAAATGATCTATTTGTTTTTTGAATGGATGACTTGATTTTAACAGGATTGAAAACATTATTCAGCATTAATGATCTTGGGCAATAGATTTAAATTTTCTACATACATCCCAACCAGGATGAAGAGGTTGACAAATTATTCTATAGACAACTGGCAGACGCCGCAAAATCGCAAGACCTTGTTCTTGTGGGAGACCTCAACTTGCCAGACATCTGCTGGAAATATAACACAGCAGACAGGAAACAGTCCAGGAGGTTCCTGGACTGTGTGGA